>OY744602.1:76844184-77076684 GCA_963556255.1 Allolobophora icterica | reverse complement strand
CTGATAACCGTGGCGATTGGAATGACACTTGGAATCATCATAGGAGTTGCCTTACTCATCGTCCTCATGGCTTACATAAAGAGGTCAGCGAGGAGGTTTCCACAGTGGACATAGACGGATGGATGGATTGATTGATGGTCAAATGGAGGCATGCAAGGAAGGAGAAGACATAGCGGTGAAGATCGATAGATGGATGGAGGGAGAGTGGCCGGGGGAGGGAGGTATAAAAGGGATGTATAGGAGGGCGGAAGATAGATAAGAAAGTAGGGAAGGAAGGAAGGAAGGAAGGAAAGAAGGAAGGAAGGAAAGAAGGAACGAACGAACGAACGAAAGAACGAACGAAGGAACGAAGGAATGAGGGAACGAAGGAACTAAGGAAGAAACGAAGGAAGGAATGAAGGAAGGAGAGATGTATGTATGACATTGTATGTGTGTATGTATGCATGCATCTTTGTATGCATGCATATATGTACGTATATATGGATGGGTGGATCCAATACATATACTTTTAATATGTTTATTATTAAATATAAATAGGGTCGGAATAACCATTGTGACAATGGAACCGAAGTTGAAGACAAACTACGATGACAATTACGATGACGTTGGTTGCATCGCTGTCTTTTAGAAAAGAGCGACACAAGATGCTCCGGGACCAGGCTGACTCTCTTCATCACCACCAGCAGCAGCAACCGATACATCCTCCACATCAGACGCAGTATTACTCTCGTTCGATTCGCGCCAATCGCGACGATCACGATCAAGTCCAGATTTACTACGAACGCTCGAGAAGCGCCATTGACGCAGAGTCTAAACTGGCGGCGACACCTGGCGATTTCATGCAGGACTCGTGGCTGTTGATGGGACAGGCGGATGACGTCATCTGTTCGTGCCCCACTTCCGGGAAGCTGCTTGCGTCGCCTGGCAACCGACAGATCGTAGAGAGCCAGTTCAGCGGACGAAAGGGACACCAGCAGGCATCTACCGAACATGTTTATGAAATGACCTGCTGAGCAGAATGCGATTTGTAGGGCAGGGGGAAAGAAACATTCCTTCCCTTACCCCCAATGGTTCAGATTATGTCCCACTGAAGACGCGTTTACACCACACATTTGTTCCCGCCCGCAGGCCCTCCTCTGCGCTACATCTGACCCAATCGTACCCTGTGCGATTTCGGGCCACAGGCCTATGAGGGGACTAGGCTGGACTATTGCAGGCTAGTGAATCGGTCTATAATTGGCTTTTGGTACACTGCCACATTTTTATGTTTACTTCTTTAAGAACGTCCCAGTGTGATTATCCAGATAAGAGTGCTCATGCGCATCTGAAAGACTGTCCAATATTTGCGTCCAAAGTACAACACAGGAACCTTAACGAGACTGGTATACCCATTCAGACGGGAACTGCTCGTTAAGATCTCACCCGGTCACTTCATAGGTTGAGGCCATACGGTCGATATAATTATAGAAAACGTGTGTACATTTGCATTAATTTATGGATCGATTATAGTGAGTTTAAGTCGACCTGTATATATTTATATACACGGACTACAGATGGTCTATCTTAAGCATAGCCACGGACTTCTTAACATTGACAATGAACTTGAAACGTGCAATTAGATCCGGTTGCTATTTGTGTCCCAAACTGCAGTTGGAATCCATGACTTTGCTGGATGGTATAACGCGTCGACTACAAACCTATGTGTTCGGTGTTCGAATCCGAGTATGGGCCTAGGTGTCGTCAAATTAAAGGTTCCTTGTGGAGCCATGCAATTCATGGAAAAAGGGTAATGCGTTGTTCTTGCTTCTGGAAGGCCATCAACCTTTACGAGTAACATTCGTAAGGGTAAGATTCACTGTATGATATTGTATCTTAAGATTTATATAGCTCCTAAATAAATTAGATTCATTTTATTGCTATAGTATTTGTACTTTTATATAGCTTTTAAGAGAAATGTGATGGAAAGATAATCGATAACTTAACTAAATATAATCTAACGAGTAAAACGTTCATAATCAGAATGTTACACTCTTATTGACCGTATATAGGCTATACGCACTAATTAGGCCTACTGATGTACATATACCAGAGAGCGGGTACGCAACTGGTATAATAAAGAATATACTTACTTACTTACTTACTAAAATCTTACCTTACCTAGCTGTGCAGCCATGTCACGCAGTATAGAAAACAATAGTAGCAGGTAGGCTTATTCGTCCACTTTTTTCCTCGTGATCGTACACAGTAAACTGCTCTGTGACACGTAGACGTACGCTTCGTAGGCTACGTTTCGTAACAAGTTTGATCAGGTTGATCTTGGACATAGTACTAGATAATTTTTATACTGCATTTGTATTCACCGCCTAATCCTATGAGTACCCATCGCCTGGCATAACTAGGCCTAGACACGACGAGAAGAGGAGGCTTACAAAAACAACAATGATAGCAACAACAAAGCATAACTGGAAATCGTAAACTTAATGTCTAATGCGATACTCTAAAGCTAAGCGCAGAGCATCAGCTTATTCACCCAAAACAAAACAACAGATTGCAGTCAAGAGTATTAAATTTTAAATACGTTTAATCAGTATTAATGTGCAACGGATATTGATTTTGATCTCGCCCTGCTTATAAAGGACCAGATTGCCCTCATTTTAGAAAAGGGTTAGTGTGCTCATTTCCCTCTCTCCAGTGATATAGTCGTGTGCGCTCGAATTTGTGGCACAAATTCTGTGCTTCATGTACAAAGCCTAAGATACTCCATCAATTTGCGTCCCACTCAGCCCAGCACCATGGGACAACTGTCCTTCTCTGTACCAATCCTCGTTCGCCATAATCCATCTCTGTCTTTTAACCTAGCTGTCCTTCGCAGTTTGATTCCACGAGTGTCACATTGTATTCCGCTGTTCTGTTGGTCGATTGTACTGTTATATACTTAACAGAAATGTTTATTCTGACTTCCGTTTTGTCCATTGATAAAGTCAGATAAAACACAGTTCCTATGCACTCTGTCAATTGAATACGGCTCAGATGATATGATGCCACTACATCCATTCAATTCAGCGCGCAGAAAGTTTACTGATGCGTGGTATGAATGTCAGATGACTCTCCAATAGAAGTCCGAGACAACTTAGACAAGTGGTTTTTCTGACAATTATATGGTAGAACGGTAGAACCATCGATTTCGATCTCGCTAACTGGGTCTTGTCCGCACTTAGGCCTAATTTAAGTTGATTTGACGTCAAATCAAAATGAAATTAAATATTCGTTTATTTCTCATACCAGTTGACATAACGCAATTGGTTTACATAGTGCTTTTTTCTGGAAAAAAGGTTCCGGAACGGAACAAAGGTTCTGGAACGGAATAATTATTGGCGGGCTACAATCCCGAGAAAAACGGGGCTGGGGGTTGGGAGGGGTCTCAATAAACACTGAAAACAGTTCAAAACACTGAACTAAATTAAAATAACTAAATTATTGTTTTTATTATTAGAATAAATAAATGATTTTTTTACCTGAGTAAAGGTGCCGGAACGCGGTCCGGCGCGTTCCGGCTGAAAAAAGCACTGGGTTTACAATCTACGATAGATATTAGAGTGTTTAGATAATCTCTCAGCAGTCCCTCACCCTTTCCAATGCTAATAGGCTATAAGTTTCGGTAGAGAACCCGCGATATAAAGTTTTATTCATTCTTGTTTGGAAGGGGGAAGTTGTGAGCTCGAGGCGAAGAAAATAAGGGGTGGGTCGGCTCATGAGGAAGTAAGGGCGAAGAACACGTGGGTTTGAGGTCATTGCTTTAAATAGCCGGTCATCTGCCAAGCGAGCGAGGTCGTCTGCTTTCTGGATGGTCAGAGGAAGGTAGCCTAGTCCATTTTACGCATACGCGTTAAGAGCCTATAATACTCTGTTCCTTTTTCCTTGGCTAAGGTAACTACACCATAAGGGGAAGCATATATGAATGAGGATAATGTGGTTGCTCTGGCAAACTCATGCAGTGTCGGAGATGGAAAGCCATATGAACGAAGGACTCCCAGTGCATAGAGTATGAGGCCATTAGGACTGCATCCAGATGTGACTCCATCCAGCTACTCAACTCCATGACGTATGTTAACACGGAGGTGGCTGTGGTAGAAGAGAAATGGTATCTGTGTGATGATACAATATTATTGTCAGTCATTATCATAAGAATGGACACAAATAGATATTCGTTACCACCTGCCCGCCATCATACGCGTCGATCAGGCTCCTCTATCTCTCAGCCCAGACTTTCCACTCAAAACTAGTCTTACCTTTTCAAGAATTCCTACTCTGCGTCTAGCAGCTCTAGTTGATTTTCCACCTGCCAATTCTTCTCGACCTAGGCCTAAACTACACCCGCCTTATCAGCTGCTCTGCCACCTCTCTTGATCTTGAAACCGGACTCGGACCTCCTTTGACTACCCCCTGGAAACCTCTGTGACTTGACGCAGCGCTCGTGAAAAAGCTGGTGCCCTGCGCTCGGCTTATGGTGGCGCTTTATAAGTTTGGAGTTTACGATTACGATTAGTATTTTCGTATTTGGAATACCATTTTGTGAAACGGTTTTAAACTATGTAAGTCCTATTGGCTTCATAAAAAAAGATTTATAACTATAATTATACTCTTTTCGTTATTATACTACTTTTCAGTCTTTGATACATTAATTTCGCCTCCTGCATTCATTTGCTGGTCAAGCATATTTCGTTCTATATCTAAGATAAGGAATCTATATGCAGTGATGGGCACTAAACTATTTTTTTAGTTAAACTAAAACTATTTTCCAACTAAAAAAATAGTTTAACTAAAGTTGGCAACTGATTTTGGAAATTAGTTAACTAAACTAAAAAAGTAGTTAAACATTTTCCAACTTTTTTCCAACTTTTTACGACAAACATTTTCACAATAAAAGACGTTATGTGAACTGTAATAATGCAAAGCGTCAATGACAATTTCACCTTCAAACTATGCAATGTGTACTGTTCTGGCATACAGTTACATGTGTACTGTAAGTAGTGTATGAATTTGAAAGCACAGGCTGTTAATGCTAAAACCATGCAGTGTTAAAATGTTTTTTTGCTGACAGTGTTCAATGTTCACTGTGGAAAAATAGTTGCATATTGCTGATTTTTTTAGTTAAACTTTTTAGTTAGCAACTAACATTTTTTAGTTAAACTATGGTTTTAACTAAACTATTCTTTTTTAGTTAAACTTCTTCCTTAACTAAAATTTTTTAGTTAAACTAAAAGTTAGCAACTTTTTAGTTAACTATTGCCCATCACTGTCTTTTATTTAATCAACCATTGCCTTCGATTTGCAATCTCATCTTGATAGGCCCTTATTACCGTGTTTATTGCGCATAGTGACGAATGCAATTTAGGCTAACTTATTGGGATTTTTAAAAATTAGGCCTAATCGAAACTTAAATACGCCAGTTATCTATGCAGTCTTGTGCTGATTTCAAGATCTTACTGTTTTCCGTAATTGTTTTTCAGCCTGTGCGAAATTATATGGATTAATTACAGTTCTGTCATAAAGTATAGAAATAGCTCCTTTGGAAAAAATTAACCTTAGGCCTATCTCTTTTAGCGCAGTGACTTAAAGTTACAAATGGTAATCTTTTCGAAGTTTTAGACACTGTAAATTTGTGAATTTTAGCGAAATATAATGTTGTACGGTATACAATAAGTTTGCAATTTAGCAAACACTTATGGGTGTAATGTAATGAAACAATTATTATTATTATTCGCTTATTATCGACTCACATTGACAAACCGCAATATGTTACAAATACATTAGTGATGCTAAGTAATAGTAGTGTAATGTTGGAGGAAATAGGAGAGGCTGGAAACTTAACAAGTATTGAAAATGTTAACATTTTGGATAAATTAAAGTAAAGAAATAGTTATTTTAATGTGGCATAGAGAACTCTTGGGACAGAATGTGTGCAGTGTTTTGTTCTATGACACTGCACTCTGGGTTTAGCCGAATAAGTTAGTTCTATGGCGCTGCACTCTGGGTTTCCAAACAGGTTAGATTTGGCAAGGATCTTGTTCTTCAAGTTCTCTGCCTTCGGGCAGGTTCAAACGTTCAGTGCCTTGTCCCCTGTCAGTGCTGGTCTTCCTCCAGTTTACTGTATCCATCCACCATCATCCAGTCCAGCCGCATCTACTTAGGTCTTTCTGTCATTCTCTTTTCCCCATTCTTTTCTCTATGATAGTTCTCAGTAGCGAATACCCCTCAATATGTGACCATACCACTTCCTGTGTCTCTCTCGATATTAGCAATAAGAGATCTTTCCTTGTCTGCCTTATGCAGCATATTTTCATTTGTTTTAATAATAATAATAATAATCTTTATTATTTCAAACTTACAGATGCAGTAAGATTACATTGAAACATGAAAGTACAATCAAGATCTTAATCAAACACACGGTTTGGCAGCCATGCAAGGCGCCGCCCTAGAGGGGGGGTTACGGGAATCGATCCACGAACCTAATGCTCTCCTGGCCATGAGTGTTACCATTACTCTATCGCCCTCCACGTGCTGTTTCATGGCTAGGATCACGGTTATTAATTTTTCCTATAATTGTATTATCCAGGTCTTGAGGAGGCTACTATAGCTTCCTGGCCTTTCTTTGCTATATTTTAAATAAGTACAAGGAAACAATCAACCATTAATTTGGGTCGGTAAACTGCTTATTCCAAACTTTTTATTGCCATATCTTGGCAGCATTATCACACATTTACAAAGGGTTTAGTAACAAAACTTTCAAGTATCAGTTCAGTGATCTCAGAATTACAGATGGTGACAGAAAAGTGTTTCTAGTGTTTAAGTCATCTTTCCAGTAACACCTTGGCTCCATAAAATCATCCTTGTGACATCTCTGCATACTTGTATTCATGACTTTGGATTCTCAATTAGGCTTTCATTATTCTTTGTCTTCAGTTTCCTATTGCGTCCATCTTCCTTCAATAATTTTATTTTAACTGTTGCATTTTCTAAGTCATGATAGGTTTGCAATAATATGGAAAACAGTACTAAATTCAGCAAATAAATAAATCCAATATTTGGCTGTGTTCAAGATCTCAGGATGCAAGCAAGTAGCCACAACAAACCAAACACAAACATATGTGATTTTGGTAACAAAACGTTTGCTTGGAAATCATGTCTGAAAATCCATAAAAGAACCCACAATGGAGAAAAACCACACATGTGCAATTTATGTCACAAAGAATTTGCACGGAAGACTACTCTGGAACACCATAAAAGAACCCACAGTAGAGAAACACCGTTCAAGTGCAATTTATGTCACAAAGAATTTGAGTGGAACACTAATCTCAAACACCATAGAAGAACCCATACTGGAGAAAAACCATACATGTGCAATTTATGTCACAAAGCATTTGCACGGAATTCTACACTGGAACACCATAGAAGAACCCACACTGGAGAAAAACTATATGAGTGCAATTTATGTCACAAAGCATTTGCACGGAATTCTGCACTGGAACACCATAAAAGAACCCACACTGGAGAAAAACCATACAAGTGCAATTTATGTCACAAAGAATTTGCGTGGAACACTAATCTCAAACACCATAGAAGAAACCACACTGGAGAGAAACCATACACGTGCAATTTATGTCAGAAAGCATTTGCACGGAATTCTACACTGAAACACCATAAAAGAACCCACACTGGAGAAAAACTATATGAGTGCAATTTATGTCACAAAGCATTTGCACGGAATTCTACACTGCAACACCATAAAAGAACCCACACTGGAGAAAAACCAAACAAGTGCAATTCATGTCACAAAGAATTTGCCCAGCATAGTAATCTGGAATGCCATAAAAGAACCCACACTGGAGAAACACCATACTTGTGCAATTTATGTCACAAAGTGTTTGCATGGAAGAGTGCTCTAGACTACCACACAAAAATCCACACTGGAGAAAAACCATACTTGTGCAATTTATGTCATAAAACATTTGCATGTAATTCTATTCTGGAACACCATAGAAGAACCCATACTGGAGAAAAACCATACATGTGCAATTTATGTCACAAAGCATTTGCACGGAATTCTACACTGGAACACCATAAAAGAACCCACACTGGAGAAAAACCATATGAGTGCAATTTATGTCACAAAGCATTTGCACGGAATTCTACACTGGAACGCCATAGAAGAACCCACGCTGCAGAAAAACCATAAATGTGCAATTTATGTCACAAAGCATTTGCACGGAATTCTACTCTGGAATACCATAGAAGAACCCACACTGAAGAAAAACCATACTTGTATAATTTATATCACAAAGCATTTGCATGGAATACTACTATGGAATGCCATAGAAGAACCCACAATGGAGAAAAACTATTTATTTGCAATTCATGTCACAAAGCATTTGCAGAGAAAACTCAACTAGAATGCCACAAAAGATCCCACACTGGAGAAACACCATAAAAATTTAATTTATTTCACAAAGCATTTACAGAGGAAATTTATCTGGAATGCCTTAAAAGAACCCACACTAGGGAAAACCAAACATTTGCAACTTATGCCCCGGAGCATTTGCACACAAGAGTGTCATAGATCACTATATAAGAACCCACCCCAGAGAAAGCCATACAATTGCTGTTTATGTCACAGACGATTTACACACAGTGGTGCTCTCAAATGCCATGTAAGAAACTACAATGGAGAAAAAATATACACATGCAGTGTATGTCACAAATTATTTACATACATGTCCTCAGAAGCGCCATGCACTAATCCAAAACTGAGAAAAACTATACAAATGCACTTATGTAGCAAAGCATTTACATGGAGTGATGCTCTCAAAATGCAGTCAAGAACTTGGTAAAAGCCACAGAACTGTAATTTATGTTATGTGGCATTGCACAGAGCGTCTCCGGTACTATGTAAGATACGTACTGGGAAAACATTATGTGACAGTGAATTCTATGAGTTTGTTGTGCCGAACATGCCACAAATATGCCTTGCAAGTTTCAGTACATATACGGGCAATGAGAACTGCGTTGATGGAAAACAGCTGTCAACTACAGAAATCTTGCAAGATCTTCCTAAACAGAGGACCAATCATAGTCCAGTTGAAAACGATTTTCTGGAGCTAATCTGGAGTAATGTCTGATGTTATTACTCATGAATTTAATTTTTGTAGACCATATGGATGTGGAATTTGTGACAAAATGTTTGAAATTGAGACGGATTTTTATGGAACATTATTACTATGTTATATTCAAAACATTATCATTATGTTATAATCACTGCTGTGATGCAGCACTGATGCTCCACAGACATATATTTCTTGAAATGTTTTGAATTTATGGATTAATTTCATATTACAAAGAAAACAGATTAGTTTGCAAGCTTATAGTTCCGTCTTTCGACTTTTCACCAGTTTTATTGTTATAAACATATGTATAATTCTCGTCTAGTCATATTTCATCAATGTCTAGGCTTAAGGTATACACTATGCCAGCTATTCCTCCTGTGTACCACCATTGACGTTGATATGGCCGCTTTACTGTTCAGTTATATTTTGTCGTGCCTTCTGTAACTAGAATGATATGGACAACGTTGACCCTGGAGTTACATGGGGACCGATCTACAGATATACCATATCGGTTGGTATGTTGTAGGTCTTGTATAGGAAGCTTCGGACGTTTCGAATGCTACGCACCGTGGTCGCAATGAGATGATGCTCTTCCAGGAGATTTTCATTTTCTCTGACAGATTTTTAATTGCTGAGTTTTCATAACTAAGTCGGATGAAATTAAAACAATCATGATAATAACACTAGTAGTAGTAGTAGTAGTAGTAGTAGTAGTAGTAGTAGTAGTAGTAGTAGTAGTAGTAGTAGTAGTAGTAGTAGTAGTAGTAGTAGTAGGAGCAGCAGCAAGAAGAACAATAAAGAAATACGGTGCGATATAAAAATGTTCAGTTACATAATAATATTTTATATGATTCGGTTGCAGCTGCAGCTCTCTGTCTCTGTCTCTACACCCGTCTGTCTCTGTCCAACCGTCCGTATTTCCATTTGCCTGACAGTCTGTGTCTTTGTATAATATTTATAGGTATATGCGTGTGTTTTTCGTTATATATTATATATAGATCTGTGTATATGCCTTTGTTGTTTATACATGTGTTATCTGTGTTTCTGTCTGTGTGTTTGTGTCTCTCTCTGCCTGTCTTTGTATTTATCTCTATTTTCCTCGTCTACAGATTCATTGGCACCGTGATCTAAAACAATGCCTTGTCTGCACGAGCCACGAGTGTCCTAATTGTGTTTCGCAACTCCTCTGAACTCATGTGCGTCGTTTGTTGATTACCTTTAATTTGCCTACAGCTCATGACACAGATGTACAATTTCGTAACTTCTCAAACTGTTCGCTTAGGCCCTATTACTTTCTTGTGTTCCCCTTACAGTCTGCTGCGAATTCTCTGCAGCCTTAGAATCTGTTCCGACTACAGCTTCTGTCTCCGAAGTTCAAGCGCCTTTTGGATGAACGTGATTGATAGTCGTCCGATCTAATTTAATCAACTGGTCCAACAATTAAGTCACAAGGCATCAACCGAACGGCGCAGAGAAAAAACCATCGCTAGGTCTCGACAATTTGCAACATGATGCACGATGCATTCAATCAGACGTGACACTTCAGCAACTTGGTTTCAGTGTTCGACACGGTATACATCATATGTACAATTATCGTGACATCGGTTAGCTGTCGGGGTTACAGAGGACATTTGGAGATCGATGATAGGCCTACTCATAGCACGTCAAAGCAACTCGACGTGGTACTATTTCGAGGCATGGCATCTGCTGCAGCGGCAGCAAAACTAGCGCCACCCTGCGACGAGAGTAGGTCGACAGAAAGTGCTAAGGATACAGGGCGAGAAAGACAAACAGCAACAACTGCTGTTGCTTTCCAACTGTACATCAACTGATCAACCAGCCACACACAATGGTATACCAGGTAAAATTATACTGTACACAACTGCACATAATAGTCAATAAAGACATATGCTGTACACATGATAGTCAATAAACACAGGGCACACACAATATCGTTTCGTATCGTATTTTGGAGATTTGTATAGCGCCGCTCGCAGCTGCGGCCACTCAGCAGCGCTCCCAGTGCGAATGCCCCGAGAGAAGAAAAAGGTTTTAAGTACTGAATGTACAATACCACATTTGTCACACAGTTTAAAAAAATCATATAATATGTGCATAATACATACCTGACTGATTCCTTTGGATCTTGACCTGGAACCGATTCAACCCCCCGCCTATCGATTTTTAGTTGACTAAGCGCCTGTGAATAAGCTGGTTCCCGCGACTTAGCTTTTTTGGGCGCTGTAGAAGTCCCGAGATTACGATTACGATATACATGAATAGATACAGCTATAGTAAACTGTGCATGTACAATGTTGTACACTTTGAAAGTATTATATGTATGTATGTGCCTATGTGTGGATATATGTATGTATTTATGTATGCATGTATGTATGTATGTATGTATGTACATATGTATGTACGTATGTATGTATACATGTACGTATGCATGAAAGCATGTATGTGTGTACTTATGCATGTATACATGTACGTATGCATTAAAGCATGTTTGTATGTACTTATGTATGTATACATGTACGTACATGTATGTACATATGAATATATGCATGTATATATGTATACATGCATGTATGCATGTAGGATTGTATGTATGTATGTATATATGTATACATGTATGCATCTATGTATACATGAGGTATGTATATATGTATGACATGCGTTCATAATACAACTACATGTATATAAACATTGTATATATGCCTGCATATACGTATGTGCGTGTACTGCATATATAGGCTAGCACGCGTGATGCGTAATCCTGGTATAGACTATGAAAGGCGAGGCTGCTGGGTGCCGTGACCACTGCCCCCGTGACTCATCATCGAGGAACGCATCACTTGAGTCAGCCTCTCATTCGAGATAATTATCGGTGAATCATACCTCGATGTCCGCGCAAGGCTTCAAATAACATAATTATTCGATGGCTATTTTTGTAAACGTTTTAGTTCGCAACAAAAATCTAAGACTTCTAGTTCTGTTTTCTTGTTCTTATTATTTTCCTTGTTCTTCTTTGTGTTCTTGTGCTCCTTGTTCCTTTGCTTTATATCCATCATGATAGTCATCATCATCACTGTCATCATCATCGTTATCATCAGCATCATCATCACCACCATCATCATCGTCTTCATCATCACTATAATCACCATCACCATTATCATCACAACCACCACCTCCATCATCATCACTATCATCACCATCACCATTATCGTCACCACCACCACCTCCATCATCATCATCACTATCATCATCATCATCATCATCATCATCATCATCATCATCATCATCATCATCATCATCATCATCATCATCATCATCATCATCACTATCATCATCATCATCATCATCATCATCATCATCATCATCATCATCATCATCATCATCATCATCATCATCATCATTATTATCATCATCATCATCATCATCATCATCATCATCATCACCACCACCACCACCACCACCACCATCATCATCATCATCATCATCACTATAACCATCGCCTTCATCATCATCATCATTATCATCATCATCATACTCATCATCATCACTGACAAGAACAGCAAGAACATCATAACCACCATCGCCGTCCCAACCACCAAAACTCCATCGCCCAAACATCCAACTGCAGCTGAATCTCTGCACCGCTTTTGCTGGATGGCCTATAATTATAGTATATACCTGCCACGAAATGCCTTTGAGTGTATTTTATTTTGCATAGTCTAACTGTAACCATCTATGTTACGCAAGTCCTATAGGCCTCACTGAGTCATTACGCAATATTACATATTGATTACGGTTCACTTGTTCTCCGTATAGGGCCTATAGGCCTATAAGTTGTACACGAAGCCATAGCATCGATTAACTATGCATATTAGCTGAAGCAGGATGCAACCTGCTACAAGATCTCATCATGGAACACAGGCCTCGATAGACCTCGATAGACCTCGATAGGCCTTTAGGCGAACGGTCGGTATATAGTGTAAACATGTTGATGATGATTCTGTGTATGTAATTATGGATGGATAGTACAACTGGGAGTCTGCTGTGTTCTCGGTGGATCTCTCCCTTCGACTCATGAAAATAATTTATAATTAAACAATAATTATATGGAGCCATGCATGGACCGAGAATTCAACGCATCACCGACCAGTGCAGTCAGGTGCTGCTACACCGTCGCTCGATTAGATCCGTACCAGTAACAACTGTCTCTGTCTCTGTCTCTACGTCCGTCTGTCTGTCTGTCTGTCTGTCTGTCTGTCTGTCTGTCTGTCTGCCTGTCTGTCCATCCGTCTGTCTTTCTGTCCAACCGTCCGTCTGTCCTTATATCTGACCATCTGCATGTTTCTATGTTCGGTAGTAGCTTTAGCTGTCTCTGGCTGTATACGTCCGTCTGCCTAGCTGCCTGCCTGTCTGTCTCTTCGTATCCATAACCGTCTGTGTCCGCCTGTGTGTCTATCTGTCTGTCTCTCCCTGTCTCTGTTTCTCTCTATATAAGCGTGCGTGTAATAATCTAAGCGTGCGTTTTTCGTTTTCTGCCTATGTCTTTGTATTTGCTTGTTCCTTTATATTTGTCTGAGTCTGTGTTTGTATCTGCGCTGTCAGTGTCTCTGTCTGTGCCTGTCTCTCTGTGTCTGTCTCTATTTCAATCGACTGCAGATTCCGTTGTACCGTGCTGGACTGTGTATGCCCGTTCTCCTGTGGCCTCAAATCATTTCTGTGATAAGATAGAATTTCCCACTCCAGTCCTTCATCTTCAGCCTCGAGCAGCGCCACCTACATTCAGTCGAGACCAACTTCTAATCACATCAGACACTGCTGTGGTAGTCGTTACTGTCTGGTAATAAAGCCCCGGGCTGTACCTGTCTAAAGCCCCAGGCATTATTCTCACTACTATAACAAGGACAATTACCGCATAAATGTCTGGATAAAGATCGCAATCGGTTTACTTAATTTCTGATACAAAATGTATGTGAAGGGTCTGGACACATTAGTAGGTCTGATCTCGTGGTACTAGACACTGTTCATAGAAGTGCATTGCGCGTTTAAGATATGCGTGCATTTATACACTGTGAGATATATTTCAGTGAACGCCATATTTATAACTATTTGCCTGCACGTATTTAGGAAAGGAGAGTGCAAACCATAATAGACAGGAAGGCAGACCGACAGACAGACAGACAAACAGACAGACAGACGCAAGGATCCATGCAAATGAATCACAGCAGAGGTATTAGTTTCATGTGTAAGAATTCTTCAGTGCCTGTAAACGCCAGATCAGCCGTATGCGTTGCATTGTATCAGAGAGAGTCGGTCTAAAGCTGCAGATATGTGAACTATAGGCCACCCTCACCCTCAAGGTGGCAGTCTGGCAGACTAAACGATGGAAGGTTTATAAATAATCTGATAAGCTAAGACCGTTAGCACCCTATAGATATGAGGCGCTTCCTCTGGTGCTAGGGGTAGGATGCGATCCCTGCCACTGAACCCATTATAGATCAACGCGGGAGGCGCCAACCCCTCGCATGCCTCCTCGCGTTGATCTATGATGGGCTTAGTGGCAGAAATCGCATACTACATGTTTCTATCCGCTCTTCCCTCTTCGCTCTCTTTTCTTCATTCCCTCTCAGAAGCAGAATCCCGATGGCGTAATGGTGCCAACTTCTTTTGACTCAGCCTTCTCTTCCTTTCCCTTTATTTCACGTTCCCTTGGCGTTCTCTTTTTCTTTTCCCTCATGCCCCACTTAATCTTTTCTTTTATTTTCCTCTGCCTTTCTTTCTTGTTCCCTTTGTTTCGTCTTTTTCTTTTCTATGCTCCTCATTTTCTTCCTTCATCAGCGGATGAGAGAAAAAAATTCCTCTCATTTCCCCACTCATCCTTCTTGCTCTTTGTTTTCCCTATCTTTCTTCCTTTTGCTGGACCTTCTACCCCGCCTCCTCCTTCCCCTCTCTTTTACGTTCCCTAGTCTCCCTTCGAAGTACAGTATGTACTCTTGACTAATTTTCTCTTTCTCTTCTCTCCTCTTTTTCTATCATGTGCCATTCATCATTCCAGTTAGTTTCACGCTCCCTTTCTTCCCTTTCCTGTTCCCTTTTCTCCTTATAGCGTTCCTTCTTATTCTCCAATCCCTGCTTCCGTCTAAAGCGCGTGCACGAATCCAAGGCCAGCGCCTGAGTAAATCTCCAGTTGGCCCATAAGCCTCTTCTCTGCGGAGCCCGGATGCTCTTAGCTGCTGCAGCTTGCCTCCCTCTGCGTGGCTTCCCTCGGCCCTGGGCATCGGCTGATCCCAACCTGCGCATCCATAGACACTGGCGCGGTCAACGGTGGCTGCTTGTTGTCGATGAGCTTGGTCAGCGCCTGCTGCAGCAGCTGGTACTGCTGTGGCTGATGTTTCAGTTAGATGATGTGGGATGCAGTTGATCTGTGGCCCGTGCACATCAGCAGCTGACCCTGAAGAGGAGGAAGTTGGGCGATTGTTTAAGTGCCGTTTAAGCATTCGCACCAGATGCCCCTTGTCTTCGTCGAAGGAGAGTCGACCAATTTATTTCGATCCTTAGATCCTTCGTACTGCGCTTGAGCTTCTTTCGGATGCACCGATCGGATGTTGGCTTTCGGCGCCTTCGCCTCGTCTGCAGATGAACGTAAGTTCGGTCCTATTCATCATATAACCAGATAAACACTATGGTGAAAGCAGTTGTCATTGGTGCTCACAGTTTCAATAAACATTTATCACGCATGCATCTTCTAAAGGAAAGATGATGACATCTCTTGACCTAGCTGATAGCGTCAACCCTCGATCAAACAAGACTTCTAAATTTAGGCTAAATATCGGCTAGATAAGTCACAGCAATGATAGGTAAGACAGGATTAAAAAGTAACCGCTGAGGTAAGGCAGAGCAGTGTCAGGTAAAGTATTAGAACAAGACTAATGAGGTAGATCCATGCAAAATGACGTAAAGTAGGCCTAAGGCAAGAACAAAACAGAGTACCTATAATTGTCCTTACCTTAACGTGCGTTGTGTACTCAATGCTATTCATCCTTTACCGTAATTAAAGGTCACACAGCAATATTATTTTCCCATTCAAACGCTATTAATAAGCTACCTCGCTGCAATGGAAAACACCGCCCTTATATAGGTTGCAAGTGGAGTCGTACACCTTTTGAACAACAATGATGCTGTGGGTTACGTCTATAGATAGCCTACCGCTCGACAATCCTGGAATTCTATTGCTTGGTTTCTCAAAGCGTTATGGAAAGCTTTTAATTGGCCACGTGCATAGGTTAGGAATTACTCAACAACAGAAATAATATGTCTAAGTATTTATGAGATTGGAAAACATTAGTGTCATCTGAAAACAGAATGAAATGAAGTAAGCCAGGAGAATTGGAAGGATCATTTACGTAAAATATGGAAATAAATACTTGTTACAAAATACCCCGTTATACAGGACGTGCTGCTTTGATCTAAGTAACTTATAAACCAACCAAGTGCAATATCATGCACCATAGGCACCGACTTTTGCTTTAGTCTCTGGGTGCATGGGTCCTCACTCCCTTGCCCCTTACCCCTTCCCTCCCCTTAATTCCTTCCCCTCCCCTTAGGTAGGTAGGTTTTAGCGGATTTTCAGAGAAAGAAAATTGCTGTCTTGTCAAGGGTTACGAGGTTGGAAAAAGTATTGAAAGCTCACGTGACGGTGACTGACATAGTTGTACAACCTTACTGCTTACATACTCCGAAATTTGTGTAGGTACTATATGTAACGTGCACGTCTTATATAGGAAATGTGCAAATTTATTGTACAGTTAACAGACTGTTACTGTTTAGTGAATTACTTAATTGGTTTACAAGCTATTAAAACCTACGAAGACAAGAAACAAATGATACATGTAATGCATAGTTCATTGCTGCCTGTGCACGAAGAAGACACTAGTGGAGTGTATTTTTTACATGTGAAATGTATTGCGCCTTAAGGTTCGAATTCTTCTGGGTGCGACGCACCTACTGAACTTTCTCTCTGGCTGCATTCGCACTCAAGGCTCCCAAAGAGTCGGCGCCTATGTCACGCACACCACATCTGTCAAGTTTTTACTTGAGCAGAATCCTATGATTTGCAGTATCGCTTTGGTCAAGTCAAAACAGATTTGTATGAAAAACAATCTTGTCAATAGCCTATAAATTTTTATCATACTTAGCCATATATGTGTGTAGGCCTATATATAAGACAAATATTATTTTATCCAGTCGTTCATTTATATAGCTCCTTCTCAGGAAAACTCATCGGAGTTGCTCCAGACCTGACAACACAAGATAGCAATCAAACCGATTGGTCTTCAATCGCAGGTGAAATAGAACCAGAGAAAGGACCACAATAGCCATCGATAGCTATTTGTCAATACACTGTAATCATAATTGTACATATAGACCTATGGTTGCAAACTTCTATAGAACGATTTGATTGCAAACTACAACGTATGACACCAATCGATCGCAGTCATTATTGCAAATCGGCCGCATTTTATATATTCTTCACGAGAGAAAGAGATCTGGAAGCCATCTTCAGTTTCGAACGATCTCAATCAGAACAAATCGAAGAGACCGGTCTCATGAGGACGATGACGAGGAGGAGGAGTAGGAGGAGGAGGAGGAGGAAGAAGAAGAAGAGGAAGAGGAGGCCGAATGGTAGTTTTCATGATCATTGATCGGTCTCAGTTGACGCTGTGCAATGTCAGACAAAATCTGCGTGGTAGAACATCGTTATTTGACTTATTTCACAAAGTAAAATATGAATCTATGCATGTATGTGAATGCATGTATTCGTGTACGTATATATACATGCCTGTGTGTGCATGCATGTAGGTCTGTCTATATGCATACACGTGAGTATGCTGTATGCATTATGTAGGTGCATATAAAATTCCAGACATGTATGTATGTATGTATGTATGTATGTATGTACACATGTACGACTGTATGTATATATGACTGTATGAATGTATGTAAGCATGTAGGCAGGGACGTCATTTGGGGGGGCAAGGGGGGGCATTTGTCCCCCCTGATTTTTGAGAAAAAAATTAAAAGCTGGAACAAGAAAAGGAGAAGAAGGAAGGGGTAAAAAAGAAGAAAAATGCTACTCAAATTCATGGAATTATTATATACTATTAACAAAACTAGAGTCTGCATAGGTTTTTTCACAAGACCACACCTCATTGACAGTGGGGGGGGGCACATTATGCAATTTCCCCCCGAAAATTTTGAAGAAACACCCAAAAACTGTTAAATTTCTTCGCGCGGAGCGCGAAAAAAATTTTTAACCTCTTTTTTGACGTCCTTGCCCCCCCTGAAAAAAGCTGAAATGACGTCCCTGCATGTAGGTATGTATGTATGTATGTATGTATGTATGTATGTATGCATGTATGTGTATGCATTTATGCATGTAGACCCATTTGTGTATGTATATATGTATGTATATAAGTAGGCCTATAGGCCTCCTGTTCGTTTCAGCTGATAGATTCCAGAGACCTTGTTGATACGGTGCCGGTAGGCTGTGAAAAATCATGTTGTTACTGGAAGGATCGTTTAAGACGGGTCCTTATAAATTGCCGTTGGGAATGGAACTCATATCTTCATCTCAGCTCCTTTGCCAATTCGACGCTCCGGAAAAATAGAACACTTTCGCAATTTTATTCCCCTGCAGGCGAAGGAATAACGGACGAATGAGTCAGTTGCAGTCTTCATATTATGTCAGACACTGTTGAGATAAATTCTCAGCAATAACAGACAATAAAGCGCACCAAGCGGCTAGAACTCTCCTATATTAGAATATATTATCATATCTAATCGTATATATAATATATATTATATTATCATATCAAATCGTATATATATATATATATATATATTACTGTACAGTGCTTTTTTTCTAGAAAAAAAGGTTCCGGAACGGAACAATAGGTTCCGGAACGCAACATTTATGCGCTGGCTAAAATCACGAGAAAAACGGGATTGGTGTTGGTAGGGGTCTGAATAAACACTGAAAACAGTTCAAAAACACTTAAATTAAATTAAACTAAGAAAATTATTGTTTTTATTATTAAAATTAAAAAAATATTTTTAGTAGCTGAAAAAAGGTGCCGGAACGCCGTTCCGGCTCGTTCCGGCTGAAAAAAAGCCCTGTAACTGTATACTATATCTAACTTGATAACGACACAGTTTATTGACTGTTGTTAGCTGTTACAATAGAACACACCCACTGCAGTGGTCTGCAATAATTGATGATTGTGTCGCAATATATATCATAATCGGTCACACTGCAAATCTGATCATATATAGGCCACAGCTGGTATCAGTGGCCGTATCTTTATAATATATACATATTTATATATATGCTTATTAGATATAATATATCTTTATAATTTATACATATTTATATATATATGCTTATTAGTGCTTATTATTAATGTAGTATCATGGGCGTTCGGGGGGGAGGGAGGGGCCTGTCGCGGTCGACTCCTTCGATCGCAACGACGAACCAACGAAGGAACTATTAAAAGATCTTTATTTAAAAATAAAGTCGATTAAGAGTAGAGTAAGTCAACTCGTCTATCAAATATCACAATCGTAAACAGCACACAGGTTGGCTGGTCTCGATTGAACGTTATACGATCAATGTTTCAACGTTTACAAATCTTCGTCAAAAGGCCCTTAATGTACATCAGGTCTATCTTATATAGAGTTCTCCCGGATTCCAGAACGTTCTATGACGTCACTGTACTTTTCCCTGGAAAGTCCTACTGAACACGTATATCCTTGTTGCATGCACCAAATTAATGTTGACAGCTTGCTGCAGAATTTTCCGTGCGTTGTAAACAAGCTTGTTGACGCGTCGGTTTTCTTCCCTTGATGCATGCACCCGCGTAGACCACGACATTCCCTCCGCCCTCAGATGATGACACGTCTTCAGCACCATCCCGAACGGGTCATCACGATCAAGCCGGGCCTCCAGACTCCATCTCGACACAGCATATACAAACAAAACAAAACACATCGGTTAGTCAATTTATCCACACAATTTGCGGGCTCGATCCTTGTGTGTCGGGCCATTTCCCCCCTTCACCATCCGAGTCACAACCGAGAGAGGAAATCAGCCACCGTGTTCTGACGTCCAGGACGATATCGAAAGTCCACGTTAAACTCTTGCAAGGCTAACGCCCAACGAGTCAGTTTCGCACTCTTAGGGCTTGCATCTGTGAGATAAGACAAAGGATTATGATCTGAATAAATGATTATCTTTGATAAGAATATCCATGACTTGAATCGTTTAAGTGCCCAAATTACTGCGAAAGCCTCTCTCTCAATTGTAGACCAATGCATCTGTGTATCTGTAAGTTTAAGGCTAGCAAAAGCAATTGGTTTTTCTTGACCTTCTTCGGTCCACTGAAACAAGCAACACCCGACCGCGGTGGCACTTGCGTCAACACTTAAACCAAATTCCTTAGTGAAATCAATGGTATGCAACTGTGTAGCTTTACTGAGATCATCCTTTAACTTATCTAGTGCTTCTTGATGCTTTTGCTCCCAAGGCACCTTCGTAGGTATGTTATCTCGTGTCAAATCAGTTATTATCCGTGCTTTTTCAGCTAAAGCAGGTATAAAATTTCGAAAGTAACTGAAAAAACCCATAACCTTTCTAACTTCTTTCTTTGTTGTTGGAGGATGGATATCATTGATCGTAGCGATCTTACCTGGATCAGGTTCAATACAACCTGACCCTACTATATGGCCAACAAACTTTATTTTGTTTTGTGCAAAATTACATTTTCTTAAATTCAAAGTGAGTCCTGCTTCCTCAATAGTTTGCAAGAATTTCTCTAGATGTTCTAAATGGTCATTCCAATTCATTGAAACCACTGCCATATCATCGACGAATGGTTCAGTAAAACTTCGCACTGGATGTAAAACTTGGGTCATAGCACGAATAAAGGTATTGCTAGCGGACTTGAGTCCAAACGGCATTCTTGTGAACTCAAAAAGTCCTGCATCACATACGAATGCCGTAAGCCATCGATGTTCTTTCCGAACTGGAATTTGCCAATACCCCGATTTCGCGTCGAAAACACTAATAAACTTTGCCCGTCCCACCTTTTGTAAGATGTCAGCAATGTCTGGGGTCGGGTAACAATCACCTAGAGAATATTTGTTAACATGGCGATAATCAATTGCCAATCGAACGCCATTTTGACCTTTGGGTCCCTTTAAAACGCAAACTACCGGACTGGCCATTTCACTTTTCGATGATCGATGGTCGAATAATGTCTAATGCCAACATTTCTTCTATCTGGCGTTGTACTTCAGGTTTAAGTAGCTCAGGTACTTTATATGCCCTTAAACGCTTAGGAGTGAAATCATGAGTTATCTTAATTTCATGTTCTAATACTGGACAATACCCAGGTTTATCCACAAATACTGCCGTGTGCCGATCCAAAACTTCAAAAAGTTGCTTCTGTTCCTCTTGCGAAAGATGCGCTACAATCAGAGGATCAATTCGCTTACTCGGGCTTATTTGTTCACGTTCTTCCTGATCTACAACCTCTACTATACCAAATTCTTCATCTTGATCAACAATTACTGAACAGCTATTGATCATCGCTTGTTCGAGTCGTTCATGGTATCGCTTGATCTTATTTGCGTGTAAATGTCTTTGTTTTCCCTCTATTTCTACTATATAAGAATATGGGGATTTAACCTTGACTACGGTAGCAGGTCCTTGCCATCGACTATAAAATTTAGAACTACCAAAATCTGGTGCTAATACTGCTACTTTATCTCCAACTTCGTATTTTCTGTCAGTACTACGCAAGTTATAATAATCTGCATACCGCTTTGTTTCTATATCACTATAGTAATCTGCATAAACTTTCGCGAATTCGAGGTTTTCCTTCAGTGATTGGAGATACTCTTCGGGTGATTTACCTAAGTTAAGAGGTACTTTTCGTTCGCCAGCCCACGATTCCTTCAACACACTAAGTGGACCCCGAGGAAGAGTTCCATAAACCATAGTGAATGGCGAAATATGAGTCGTGCCTGAAGGTTTTTCTCTAAGGCTCCACAGAACAAACGGTAACAATTGGTGCCATCCACGAGGATCAGATTGAGCAAGCTTAAAGATCATGGTTTTCAAGCTTTGGTTGCATCTTTCAACCAATCCAGCTGCCTCAGGATGTCCAGGGGTATTAAATCTGGGACTACAACCCATTCGCCGCAAGAATTCTTTCGTCAAACGACTGGTAAAGTTGGTACCACAATCAGAACTGATGATCCTTGGAATAGAAAAAGTTGTAAAAACTTGCAACAGAGCTTCACAAACTCCCTTTGCATTCAGCGATCTAAGAGGATACGCCATCGGCCA
Organism: Allolobophora icterica; assembly: GCA_963556255.1. Lineage (NCBI taxonomy): Eukaryota > Metazoa > Annelida > Clitellata > Crassiclitellata > Lumbricidae > Allolobophora > Allolobophora icterica. Next base: position 77,054,100 of record OY744602.1, on the reverse strand, counting down.
ACGAGAAAATTTGTCCACCAGAACCAGAGCATAATTGTACTGGGGTTTCGATTTGTTGGATTCTCCAGTCACTACCATAGGGCCAATACAATCCATATTTAGATGGTTAAAACAGAGTTCATCCGCCCTCGGAATAGGAGTGATCGGGACTCGATCTGCCACTTTAACTGGAGTTCTTAGTTGACAAATTTGACAAGACGCACAATATTCGCGAATCCTCTCATCCATTCTTGGAAACCAAAAGTTTAATTTGATCCTGGCTCTCGTTGCCTTAAAAGCCATGTGCCCAGCACATGGGGCATCGTGTGCTACTCGCAAGACAACCTCGATTCTATCTTCCGGTAAACATAATTGATTAACCTTATGTCCCATAATTTCCCCTTTGTGGTACAGGAGGTTATTATCTATAAAGAAATTATTTTTATTCTGTCTCGCTTGTTGCCAGCAAGATATAAGATTGTGACAATTCTGTTGCTCACGCAATAAAGTATCATTATTCGCTACTCCCTCATCAGACTTGAACTCTGTTGACTCAACATCAAGAAAATTATCTGAATCATCAACTAGTTGCTCCTGAGAATATTCATTCACTTCTGACGGCAAGGATTCGTTGCTGTTACTTTTCTCGATATTAACTTCTAAGTTATCTTCTTCTGCCCCTTTATTTATTTGTACACATCGATCTACGCCAGCTACCATCACTACATATTGCGAACTATCCCTTAATAGGTCTACAACATGGGGTGTTAGAATAACCCGTTCATTTAGTTCAGGGACTGCAGCGAACATGACGCACAAAGATGGCGCAATGTTCGTCGTTCCTTCCATTGAATTAGCTAATTTCATTTGTAGGTATACTACATCTGCCTTACATCCTTCTCCCTGAAAACCAATTATATTAATCCGTTTAATCACGGGTAAGTTTAGTGACTCAATTAATTTCTTATCAATACAACAAATTTCTGCTCCTGAATCAGATAATGCTGGCTGAGAAGGGAGATCTTCAATCTGTACATTGATATACGACCTCTCGTGTAATCCATCAATACTATTCTCGTATACCCTTACAGCAGTTTCCAACCCTATTGGTTTAGAATTATCCAATAAATTCCCTTGCTTTACCTGTTCAGGTATCTCATGCAACACGTTGACCTTCTCAACACATGAGTCGATCACTTCTTCAGTTGGGTTCCCAGATATACAAGTACTCACCTTTTTAGAACTTGGTTTGGTCTGGCACTCCCTTGCCATATGACCCTTCTGATGACATAGGAAACAGAGACCCTTTACCTTGGCCTCCTCCTGAGACACCCTCGCACCTATCTTGGCTTCACCCCTTATTTCCGGTTTGGGAGACCTGGGTTGAGCTGTCTGGTTATTGACTTGAACCTGTGGTTGACCTCTCGTCCAATTGTTATACTTCGGTGTCGGATGACTACGGCATACTAAGTCATTCCCACCATCATGCGACGCTACATAAATGTCAGCCGCATTAGCTATGTCTTCACAGCTCAACCATTCCTCTTTTTCTTGGGCCAAGATATAATCTAAACAAGCCTTCGACAAGGACTCCTTGATCCGATCCGCAACCAATAAACTTACAAGTTTATCAAACTCATCAGTTATCTTTCTACTTTTCAAATAATACATAAGAGCCACGCGCAATTTGGATGAATAGATCGTAAATGATTCGTCCGATGCTTTGTGCAACGACCAAAATCGGGCTCTAAGATTTGAAGGGCTTATCTTAAACTCCCTTAGCAAAAACTCCTTCAGGAATTTGTAGTCATGGAGCTGTGCCTCAGTAAGGCGCATAGTTAATGCCTTAGCTCTTTCACTTAAAATGGCTAGCAATAATTTTGCTCTAACATCTTCATCCACCTCATACACATTAAACAAACCATCCAAGTGATCAAAGAAACCTGGAATTTCTATAGGGTCGGAAGGAAATTTCCAAAGAATATTCTTGAGGGCATCACTATAACGCTTAGTACGACTTGCTAAAGAATCTCTAACATTTCGTTCTTCCTGCTTTTCCTTCCTCTCCCTTTCTTCTTTCTCTTTCCGTTCCTTCTTTTCTCTTTCTTCTTTCTCTTTCCGTTCCTTCTTTTCTTCCTCTCTCTTCTTTTCCTCCCTTTCTTCCTTCTCCTTCCGTTCCTCCCTTTGTTCTTCATATTTACGGATTTCGAACTCCAGACGGCGCTTCTGCAGCTCGTAATCCACTCCTGTTGGAGATATTGGACTACCCTTAAATTCCTCTTCCTCTTTTCCAATCTCCATGGCCCATTCTTCCATTAATTGATTTCGATCCCATGACATAACATCATCTTCGTCCCTTCCTGCCTTCATAAGATACACCCTAAGGCGCTCAGACGACATTTTGCGAATATTCGCTTGCATCTCTGTTGTCAACGCTTCCATTTTTACAAACAGTCAGTCAACAACAATCAACAAAAAAACAGACACCACGCGGCAAACCCGCCACACAAAAGGAAAATTCCACAACCCAAAGTGCAACTATGCAGTATCCAAAGAAGTACACTCGCCAAGTACGCACAAACTGTACAAGCTCACGCAAGTCTGGCCTCGATCACAACAATGGATCAAATCAGCAGATATTGAAAGAGAAATAATGGCTGCCTCCCACTCGGCTGCAACTCCACTCTCTTTTCTCCTTCTCAGCCACGACAACACCTAGGATCTTACCCGTATGTTGACTGCTGTCTTCTGCTGTCTCAGCCGAACGACGCACTTCGTCCGTCCGACTGTCGTATGCCGATTCACCCGTCTCCCACGGTAGAAAGGCGTCTCGATCCGCTCGCTGTCTGGAACAGACCGTCTCTTGATCCTCCGGGTTGACTCCTTCCTCCGCCGGCTCGCGTCTTCTTCACCGGATCCAACACCGATGATCCCACTTCTGACACCAATAATGTCGCGGTCGACTCCTTCGATCGCAACGACGAACCAACGAAGGAACTATTAAAAGATCTTTATTTAAAAATAAAGTCGATTAAGAGTAGAGTAAGTCAACTCGTCTATCAAATATCACAATCGTAGACAGCACACAGGTTGGCTGGTCTCGATTGAACGTTATACGATCAATGTTTCAACGTTTACAAATCTTCGTCAAAAGGCCCTTAATGTACATCAGGTCTATCTTATATAGAGTTCTCCGGGATTCCAGAACGTTCTATGACGTCACTGTACTTTTCCCTGGAAAGTCCTACTGAACACGTATATCCTTGTTGCATGCACCAAATTAATGTTGACAGCTTGCTGCAGAATTTTCCGTGCGTTGTAAACAAGCTTGTTGACGCGTCGGTTTTCTTCCCTTGATGCATGCACCCGCGTAGACCACGACAGGGCCCTTTCCCAGTGATGTAGTACTCGAGTCCGGCCAAGGATTCGAGTCCGACTCGAGACCGATTTTCTGCGGACTCGGACTCGGACTCGGACTTGGACTGTCACGACTCGGACTTGGACTCGGACTCGAACCCTGGACTCGAATTTGACTCGCTGACTCGTTTTCCGAGTCACAATTTCTAGGCAGAACAGGCAACTGTATTGATATATCACGGCCAAGACCAGTATGAGAATTGTAGGAAAAAGACTGGGGGGGGGTTAGACATTGATTTAGGTGGAGTTTGGGTGTGCAATGAAGACTTTACTATGGGGTCCTAAGAAAGACTGGGGGATTAAACCCCACAACCCACCGACAAGTCTCACACTGGCCAAGACCACCCCTCCTTCATGCGAGAACTGGCCTGAATACCCGGCCGACCGTCGCTATAGAACAGGTGAAACTATTCCGTTTGAAGTGGAGTTTCATGAATAGGTTGGGGTATAAGACAGAGGGTCTCTATTTGGCCTGGTATAGGCAAATATAGGCCTACAGAGGCCGGAACAGATGGAACTATTCCATCGCCAACCAGTTCCTACCAGCATACAATAGAGACTAATGATGTGAAGACGAGTATCATAAATAGACTGGGGTAAAAGACAAAGGGTCTGTAATCGGCGTGGACGGGCACATTTATAGAGGCGAACACCGTGAAGAGCATGATATTGAACCGAATACTAGGGATTGTCGATTTGTAAATATCTTCAATGATAATGCTAAACTCTGCATGGAGTTATTAATATTAGGCTATTTATCACTTCGAATTAGAAGAAACTTTCGTTTCGCCCTTTCCAGTGCAGAGAAGGAGCGAGGACGTAACATGACACGGCTGCACTTGTGGCATTTACAGTTCTAGCTGTTCCTACCTACTGAACTTGTGTTTAGGAGTGGAAGAATTTTTATGTGTCCTCGTGATCGTGCCAGATTATCGAACAAAACTTTATTTAATTTAGCGTTTTTAATGTGAAATTTGAGTAAATTACATTAAAAATTCTGCATAGGGCCTAAATAGTTCTGTTATTTTTCTATGGCATTGAATTGCGTGGCTCAGTGTATTTTGATGTGGATGGACTCGGACTCGGACTTGGACTCGATCTTTAGTGACTCGGACTCGGACTCGGACTCGAACACCTCAGGACTCGGACTCGACTCGGACTCGGCTTAGATGGACTCGGACTTGACTCGGACTCGGCTTAGGTGGACTCGACTACATCACTGCCCTTTCCCCCAGATTTTGAAAGTCGTTGCGTTTTCTGTGTTCGTGAATAACTATTCCATGCAAAAACGTCAGTTTGCCCCCTCCCTGGAAAAATGTTGCACATCTAGGAAAATTTTTGTCCTCACCCTGGAAAAATTCCTGCGGACGCCCATGTGTAGTATGCAAGTAAATTTATATAGCACCACTTGAAATAGACGAATTTATATAGCAAGACTTCAACTAAACGACTTAATGCAACATTATACTTCAAGGAACGATTGTCGTGACCCAAGAGAGGTGTATGGATGGAAGTGGGAGACAGAAATTAATACAAAGGGATCATTCCGTATTTTTTCTCCGAAACACGCCCTGAGAAATTTTTCGTTTTACATGGCTATCTTGCTTGGAGAGCATGACTCCGCTTCGTATGGGGATATTCAACCATTATATATATAGTGTTTATGCCATGCAAACAGAAAGTCACTTCAGAAGTAGTATCAGATTTCTTAGAGAAATGTATTCTTGTGTGTTATCTCTGCGTGCGCATAATTCTCTTCAATCATCGGCTTCAAATCATTCCACTAATCTTCTCCAGTACTATTTCATTTATTCTGCGACTAATACTGCTTTGCGTACTAAACATCTCTTCAGTTGCACTGTGTTGAACTATCTGTAGAATCGTGCCTCTTTATGTTCCATTCTATATGACGCACCCTGCATATGTATACATATAGACCTAATCAGTAGCCCTGCATTAATGCCTAAGGGTGCTTCCTATGCAGTAAATGTGAGTCACCATTATGAGGTAAGCATATATTCATATACAGCATATATATAATATGAAATGAGGTAAGCATATATATAAATGCTTACCTCATTTCAGTAGCTCGTTATCTCTGTATGTTTACATTTTGTATCTTCGTAATAGTAATCGTAAACTCCAAATTCAAAGCTAAGCGCAGGCCAGTGAGGAGGTCACCAGTTTAATTCGCGAGCGCTGCGGCAAGTCAGATGGGTTTTCCAAAGGGTCGTCAAAATGGGGTCCGAGTCCGGTTTCCAGAGGACCCAGATCAAGACAGGAGGCTGAGCAGCTGCTAAGACGGGTGTCGTTTAGGTCGAGAATTGGAAGGCGGAGGATCTGATGGGTCAGGGTAGGAATTCTTGAGAAGATGAGACTAGTTTTGAGTGGAAAGATTCTAACATAGGGATTCCTGAAATACTGTTCAACTACCTGAATCTAGCATCCAGCAGTCTGTAGCATGTAAGTGTGTTGTATACAAAATAAACACATGTAGGCTATATACAAACACGACATACACGCACGCTCACATAACTCTTGACAATGTCAAGGGTACACAAGCGGTATGCAGGCTTACATCGTAATCGTAATCTCCAAACTTCTAAAGCACCACTCGAAGGCCAAGCGCAGGACACCAGCCTATTCACGAGCGCTACGTCAGATCAGATGGGGTTCCAGAGAGTAGTCCAAAAGAGGTCCAAGTCCGATTTCCAGGAGGCCAAACCAAATCAAAGGGGGTTTCCAGAGAGTAGTCCAAAAGAAGTCCAAGTCCGATTTCCAGGGTACCAGATCAGGAGAGGCAGAGCAGCTGTCAAGGCGATCATCGCCTCATTCGCACTGCTGCCTCGTGCAGGCTACTACTATACCTTCTGTGTCTCTAACTCTGCGTGTCTTTTTCTGTGGCTCTCTCTCTCTCTGTCTACCTGTTTGCGTGTTTTAAAGCGTAAGGTAATGGTAGACTAACAACAGCACTAAAAAGCAGAGAGATGCGACCTGACAGGAGCGTAACTTTGGTCTAAAAAGTGGGGGTTCCAATTTCTTACATACACGAAGCAGTCCTAAGACTGTGATCTCTGGGAAGGCACAGTAACAAGATATTGATTGGTATTGTCCAAAAATTGGGGGTACGGGTACCCCTCGTACCCATCACATATTACGCCTATGCGACCTGAGATCCAGTGAGTTAGTCAGTAAGTCGGTCATGTAGGCAGGCAGGTAGACTGACTGACTGCCTGACTGAGTGATTGACTGACAGACTGATTGGTTTATCAGGGATAGGGCCTACTAAAAATGAGATAAGAGTTTCCTTGAAGTCATTGCGATAAATGAACATTTAAAGCACACGAATGTTAAGCCCATATTTTCGACAGCTGTCTGCAACCAATTCAAAATTTCCAATATGTGCATGGAATGAATAACCTTCACCGTCGACCTTGTTTCTATAGGAGCTTATACTAAACGTTGGCCGAGATGTAATCCTTAGTTACAAGCAGTTGGAATTCGACACATTAACTGTAATAAGCTTAGACGTCGAAGATGTGAAAATTCAGGAGAAAGGCTTTCACATTGAAAACGGTGAAGGGCCCTTTTAGATAATTAACAGTAATAAACCAGGTACATTCTTCCGCATGGTTGGAAAACAGTCAGGAATCGGTTTGTGGCTCTAGGTAGTGGAAAGACCTGAGGCCAAGAGGAGTGTAAATGGAAACTGTGTAGGCCTATCCTCTGTGTGGAGGATGATCTGAGCCAGTAAGGTGAGCATCACTTTCACGGTTTCACCCATCCTTCTTCCGTTAGCGGATTGACTGACTGACTGACTGACTGACTGACTGACTGACTGACTGACTGACTGACTGACTGAATAATAATAATAATAATAATAATAATAATAATAATAATAATAATAATAATAATAATAATAATAATAATAATAATAATTATAATAATAATAATTATAATAATAATAATAATAATTAGAATTAGAATTAGAATTATGCATGCTTTTAATTTCTAAGACCTTAGGGGAATGAAGTACCTCAGGGCAATAATAATAATAATAATAATAATAATAATAATAATAATAATAATAATAATAATAATAATAATAATAATAATAATAATAATAATAATAATAATAATAAATAAATAAATAAATAAATAAATAATAGATCCCATTGACAAAACGCAGTGACTTACAGAACAGAGGGTGCTGGTTATATTTCTATTTGCTATTTTTAAACGTCATTAGAGCCGGAAGGTTCCTACTATATAATGGCTGTTTTTAAACATCATACGGGCCAGAAAGTTCCTATTATCTTTAATGGAAAGAGCTAACGGATATGGTCTTGGTCTAAAATTACGCTGCTTGTCTAGAACGTATTGTAGTTTCTAAGGCGCCCTTATCTCGTCTTCTTTTACGGCGCCATATAAGTTTTCTGAGTAATAATCAAAATAGCGCAAATCGCACTGGGCAGAGTACGCCTAAACGCGTGTTTACCAGAGCGAACTGTATAGGGGCCAACCCCACAATTATAGAGTAGGCCTATTTGGACCAGGGCTGTATAGTGGTAAAATTAGAGGTGTGTACACGCTACCGTTTAGTTTTCAGAAACAAATTAAAGGTTAGTAAACGCTACAGTATTTTATGAGTATACGCTACAGTATTTTAATATAAATAAATATAAATATTTTGTGAGGTGAGTATAGGCCTATACGGTCTCTAAAGGTGAGTACGAACTGTAGGCTATACCCGCGCATACCCTCGACTACAGCCCTGATTTGGACGTATAGGCCTACAACAATAGCTATATTTGTTACGTTAAATCGTCTGCAGCAGAGATAGTATGTGTTCGTGCCAGTTCAAGTGATTGATCAGTTTAATTGGGTAGTGAATAGACAAATTGAGAGAGCAAATTGATTTTTAATCGGAAGCCTCCCAAAATAAATTTCTTTCAAGCCGTGGCTTCGGCGCGAAAGACGGAGTGATTGGAACTTTTACATGAGACGGTTCAGAACATGAAACGAGTAAGACGACAGGTAGTAGAGGAACAGCTCCAGCACCATCTTGAAATATGTTCCTCTTCTACAAGTGTATACGACTATATAGTACTATAGCAAGTATTCAACTTAGGGGCCATCCACATATTACGTACGCACTTAGGGGGGGAGGGGGGTCGGATTTTGGCGATTTTTGCGTACGGGTGCGAACGGGGGGGAGGAGGGGGTAACAAAATGTGTACGTACCCAAAATAAATTTCTAATTATGACGTCCACATTAGCCTATTTATAACTCTGTATTATCCTATAGTCGTCCCATGGCATTTTATTACATTATATAAAAGCCATGTGCAGTTATTCTGTGCTGTGAACGACACCTATAATTTGTCTATATTGGCCCTTCAATAATCTGGCCTAAAGTGCAGACAGGCTGCCTGGAGACACTTTCTGCAGCTGGTCATCGGGGGGGGGGGGGGTGCGTCAAACGTACGTACTCAGGGGGGGGGGGTGGAAGAAAGTACGCTTGCGAACAGGGAGGGAGGGGGTCCAATTTTCCCAGATTTTTGTGTACGTAATATATGGATGGCCCCTTATCTCATTTCGTAGAATAAACCTATCTTCAAGGACTAATGCACATGACGGCGACATATGCATGGATAGGCGTAGGCCTAATAGACCGAGCGCTCAGTATAAAAGAAAGACAAAAGACACAGCTATCCATATTATGTATATATATATATATATATATATATATATATATATATATATATATATACACACACACACACACACACACACATTCGCCGAATCTTGAAAGACGGGACTGTGGCTAATATACATAACCACAGTGCGTCATTTCGCGACGAAGAAAATGGATATATATATATATATATATATCATTAGAACGCCTTGACTACATGTAACTGTACAGGTATATCTTTCCTAATCTCTTTGCACCAGTCACCAACCCATCCAATCTTCCACAAGCCATCCACCAGGCACCCGCCAATCCATTCATTCTTCCATCTGTCCGTCTTTCCAGCAACTGCTGCCAGTTAGTCAGCAATTTATCGATTCGTCTCTCCATTTGCCTATTCACTATCCGTCTGCTTTTTCTCCAATCTATATCTCTAGAAGAAGCCGAGCACATAGAACAGACCCCCTTCAATTCATCTGTCCACCCATTAAAACACGTCCACGCCCACGCACAAGCTTATGCATCTACCCAATCCAAACCCATCCATCCACCAACCCACCCAAAACTCCCCCATCCATCCAGCCAGCCAATCAGCCAGCCACCTATCCAACCACCTACCGATCATGCGATCCATCCATTCATCCATCCATCCATCCATCCACCCACCCACCCATCCACCCACCCATCCATCTATCCATCTATCCACCCACCCACCCCTCCACCGATCATGCGATCCATCCATCCATCGATCCATCCACCCACCCATCCATCTACCCATTCATCCACCCACCCACCCATCCATCCATCCACCCATCCATCCATCCATCCATCCATCCTTCCACCCACCCATCCACCGATCGTGCGATCCATCCATCCATCCACCCACCCATCCACCAACCCATCCATCCACCCACCCACCATCCATCCATCCATCCATCCATCCATCCACCTATCCTTCCGTCCATCCATCCACCCATCCTTGGCAAATTGAAATGCACTGCATCAATTCATCCTCTTGGCCATCCTCCTCCTTCTCCACCTCCAATCCAGCTCCTCCGATTTCCCAATGTCCTTCCAAGGAACCCAACCGAATCATTTTTCTTTCCATCTTACTGTATAAACATTCGAGATCTATGGTTCATGCACTTATCAACGAATGTATACATTCATTTTTATCTAATCGAGAGCTCATTTATATTCTTGCTTCTTCTGCTGCAGACATGCATACATGTACAATTTGTACATGTATATAAAGCCCACAGTAAACTCGAAACACTAAACCAACCAATTGGCGGCGATCGCACTGAATAACAAATGACTAATATATTTATATTCATATACACATTCATATAATTATGGTAATACATAGATTCAGAATATCGTGTATGTATATATATATATATATATATATATATATATATATATATATATATATATATATATATATATATATATATATATATATATATATATATATATATATATATATGGAGCTTAGAAGTGATTCCTGGTCGATATCGTCTAGACATGCGCGGCTGCGACAGCACGCACATTCGTATACCAACGGAGGACGAAAGGATTCCAAGGTTTGGCTAATTCATGGTAACGCCATCTGCGTCTACTGAGCTATCGGATGGTTCTAGAATGTTGACAGAGGACGAGACAGGGAAAGGAGGACGCAGACGACGCAGTGGAGGAGGAGGAGAAAGAAGAAGAAGGAAGACGGGGAAGATCAGAAGCTGCATTTTGTAGAAAGAGGGAAAAGAGGAGCCATGGATGAGAAGACTTAGAACAGATAATTGAGCAAGACCAACAGAACAGAAAGAGTTAAAGGAGGAATAAGAGGAAGGCACAAAGAAGAAGAAGAAGAAGAAGAAGGATGAAGGATGAGAATGAGGATACTAGGAGGAATAGCAAGAGGAGAAGGGCGAACAAGTGGAGGAATAGGTGGAGGAAGAGTAGCAATAGGAGGAGAAGGAGAATGGGTAGGAAAAGAGAAGGGAAATTATTAGAGAAAGCAATAAGAAGAGTAGGAGGATGAGTAGAAAAGAAAGGCAGTTATAAGAGTAGGATGAATAGAGTGATGAGCAAGGACAGGGGTACAGTTAGAAGGAGGAGAGTGAATTCTATGAGAAAGAGAAGGGAAAATAGGAATATGAAGCGGAGAAGGAGGATTAGGAGGATAACGAAAAGAAGGAAGAGGAGGACGAGAAAAACATGAAAGATATGGAATAAAAGAAAGAAGAATAGAGAAGGAGGAATAACAGAGGAAGAAATAGGAGTAGGGTAATGCGGAGGGGTAGGAAGAGGAGGTTAACTATATGGGACAGGAGGAGGAGGAGGAGAAGCAGGATGTAAAAGAAGACTATAGAAGGCAAGGAGGAATTGGAAAAGGATTAAAATATCTCGAAGGAGGCTTAGAGGGAGAAATAGGAGGCAGAGGAGTTTCAGAAGAAAATTTCAGAAGAAACAGAGGAGGAAGGAGGAATGGGAAAATGAGGATGGACCGAAATAACGCAATTGATAACTATAGGATTTATATATCTGACGCAGTGGACCAACTCACGAAACGCTAACAGCGACAACGTTTTGCTTTTACAAAGGCCTTGTTCATTGTCTCAACAATTGATACACGCAGACAGACTAAGAAAGGGACCGATAAAGATAATTATACAGAGAAAGATAAACACAGACAGAAATAGAGACAGAGACAGAGAGACAGATATGCAGATAGACAGACAGCCAGAGAGACAGAGAAAGAGAGGGACAGAGAGGGAGAGAGAAACAATCAATTCGCAGATACTCAGATACACCTTTTCTATCAGTGTGTGAGCACTGAGCATTGGGAGCGTGTTTCCTGTGGCACTTGGCGCCGACTGCTAATAGTCTCCCGCTCTCATCTATGCGCATAGACAACTACTATCATTCCCACATTGCCTATTCCTGAATCTCCTCCTTCTCTTCCTCCAACTCCTCTTCCTCCTCTTCCCCTCCTTCCTCCTCCTCCTCGTCCTCTCCTCCTTTTCCTCCTTTTCCTCCTCCTTCTCCTCCTCCAACTCCTCTTCCTCCTCTTCCTCTCCTTCCTCCTCCTCCTCTTCCTCGTCCTCGTCCTCCTCCTTTTCCTCCTCTTCCTTCTCCTCCTCCTCCTCCTCCTCTTCCTCCTCCTCTCGATATCGAAATCATTAGGCCAGCATAATTGAAAGCGGCATGTATAATACAATCACATATTTATACGCAAACTTCATACACTACTGTGTTTATACGCATAAATATATTAGCACACAAATAGTCAGTGATGGCTAAATATATATATATATATATATATATATATATATATAAGTTGTTGAGACAGGGAAACAAGGCCATTGTAAAAGCAAAACGCTATATTATAGTCAATATCCATGCAGCTAGTGTATATCATGCATTATTACATACACGCATATATATAAAAGAATACATATATAAGAATATATGTATATCCAGCGTAATATATATTACGTATAGATACACGCGTATGTATATATATAAGCGTGAATGTGTGTATATATGGGGCAAGCGCACATGCCAGAGCACACGTGGCTGATAGAGAGTGGGCATAATTCTATCGAGTGCTGACTAATGCTTATTTCTGGCAAATTCTACAGCGGCGGCGTCGGAGGCTGTAGGCCTTCGTTGCATCTGCTCAATGGCAGATGCATGGGATGCTTTTAAACGGCGGAGTAAAAATAATATGGGCGCTACATAATGATGAATAGAATATAGGCGTCTACAGTGACGACTGGAAAGTCAATGACGGTAGGTTTCTGTTTGTGTGTGTGCTTGTGTGCGTGCGTGCGTGCGTGTGTGTGTGTGTGTGTGTGTGTTCAGCGATGGTGTATGGCACTTAGGCATACATACATACACATAGGCTATTATTGCTATACTGGCTGCGCTTGTTGTGTATATGTGTGTGTGTCCTTTTGTCATTTATAGGCAGTAGTCTAGCATTTAAGGCGCTGGACTGTCAGTCCAAAGGTCCGAGATTCAAATCTCCGTTAGCAGAGAAGGTTATTTAACTTATTTCAAGACTTCAGTTCCAATTGCGGACTCGACTGTGTTATACATGCGCGGTCGAGGACAATGTGAAATGTAAATGTACACGTTTTCTATATATATATATATATATATATATATATATAGCAACCGTATGGCTTCGATCCTGCTCAGTCTTCAATGAATTGATCGCGTGAGATCCTTCACCATCGCCGCCCGTTTGAATGGGCGCCACGCCTTAGAGGCTTAGAAGGTACGGTACCTGTGTACGGACCGTGCTAGCCCGAGATTTTTAAATCTCTTAAATATTAAGTCATCATCGGTATGCGAACCGGCGTTCTCACGCAAAGAGGCCATGGGACGTACGCTCTAACCAGTGTAGCTATCTGGGTCAGTAAAATAAGAGGGAGAAGACTGGCTGGCTCTCGTGTCCTCGAACGTCGATGGCTTAGAAGAGAACCGTTGAAACATCCTATATAGCCCTGGCTTCTTGTCGGGTCGGATTTAGCTTCCCTTGTTATGCTCTATGCTACCCTTCACGTGCAGGTAGACTACTGATAGTGTACAACTCCTTATGCTAACCATGTTGTTCCCGTAAAGAGTTTAAAAATCTGCCTTGCAGTCATACTAGAAGGATTCATTCATTCATGATTAGAATATCGGAACAGATTAACTCAGACTTGAAATAAGGAAGTATACATGCCCAATAAAATTCTTACTCTGTCTCTCTGCCTTTGTTTCCCTCTCTTTCTGTCTCTGTCTATCTGACTGTCTGTATGTCTGTCTCTGTCTCTCTCTCTCTGTCTCTCTCTCTATCTCACTGTTTAGATCAGTTTGTCTCTGTCTGTCTGTCTGTCTGTCTGTCTCTGTCTGTCTGTCTGTCTCTGTCTGTCTGTCTGTGTCTGTCTGTCTGTCTCTGTCTGTCTGTCTGTCTCTGTCTGTCTGTCTGTCTGACTGTCTGTCTGTCTCTGTCTGTCTGTCTGTCTCTCTCTCCGTATGTCTGTCTGTCTGTCTGTCTGTCTGTCTGTCTGTCTGTCTGTCTGTCTGTCTGTCTGTCTCTCTCTCTCTCTCTCTCTCTCTCTCTCACTGTTTAGATCAGTTAGCTGGTCGTGTAAGCAGCGCTTTTGAGAAGTGTTTGAAAGGCGTTTTAGAACTGTGTTGTTAACTCTCCATTACATAACTCTCTTTCTCTGTAGAATATACACATGCCATACTTAGTCTGCCCCGCCAATATGTCCTATGTAACATTTATGGATCTACTTGAACCAACGCATGCATAAGTAAATACACGTGGATGTGTTTTCGTCTTTAGCCTCAGACTCTGAGCGATTCCGAGCTATCCTGGCGCCACACGTTGTTCGCTGTCTACGCCACGAAGTAGCGTCAGTCATCGATTAGAGAGAATCCGGCGAACATCAGAGACTTTTCGACGCATTCAGAACAGCACGAGGCTACAGCGGCGAGCCCCTCAGGGCAACAACAGTGGGTCTCGGGAAACGATGAGTTGGGCGCAGTTCATTCGATGTGTGTAGGAACATCAACTTTGCAAGTACTCGACCGACTGTGGTTCAGAGTAATCGCCGAATATAACCTCCTCCATGGCGTCTGGAAATACCCTGGTGAATGAGATCTACGATCAGTTTCTCGTCTGCAAAGTCTGTTTGGAGGCATATAAGAATCCGAAGACGCTGACGTGTCAGCACACGTTCTGTCGCGACTGTATCGCCAAACATCACGAATCGGAACAAGAGCGTGGCCGTGGTTACCGCTTTCAGACGCGCTCCATATCGTGTCCGGTCTGTCGGAAGAGAACCGATCTTCCGGCTGGAGGAATCTCGAAACTGTCGGACAACTTCCTGGTTTCGAATCTGTGCGAGGTCGTCGAGAGACGGCGAACTAACAAACCCAGGTCGACGGTCACCGACTGCGACATATGCCGACCGAAACAGACAGCCGTAGGGGTCAGGACGAGGACCGCATCGAAGGATGCACAGGCGCACTTCCGGTGTCTCGACTGCGCCAAGCTGTTGTGTCGACGCTGCGCCGACCTTCACCGGCGTACCAAGGTCACGCAGGACCACGGCATCTTCGACATCGACGTACAGGAGCGAAACATCCATTGTCGGGCACACAACGACGAGACTATCCGCTTCTACTGCGAACCGTGCGAGGTCTGTATCTGCGTCCTGTGCACCTTCAAGGAACACAAGGACCACGAGGTCTACACGTTCAGCGAGGGCATCGAGCGACACGGGCACTCCCTCGACACTCTCCTCGAGCGCAGTCGCGGACGGTGCGGACGCCTTCGCGATCAGATCAAGCTGATCGGCAGCTGCGAGGCGGGTATCCGAGCGGCCGAGGAGTACATACGGGAAACGGCCATGGACTGGGTGAGGCAGATCCGCCAACAGGAGCGACAGATTCTACGCGACCTTGAAGAGCTGGCTGATGAAAAGGCGCGGGAATTTATCCAGCAGAAGACTGCTCTCCAGGAGACGTTGGAGGCGCTGGAAAGCACCTGCAATCTAACGGAGATCGTCATCAGAGATCGTAGCGTCGAACTGCTTCTGCTGAAAGACGAGATCAACGTCAAACTGAACAAACTCCTCGCCGAAGGAAAGATTCCGCCTCTTCCGGACATCGTCACCAGACGGGTTGCCTTCGTTCCAGGTTCCTGTTTTCTCGGACGCCTGGATTTCCTCGAACCGTACGCAGGCGACGTTTCCCCTCAGCAGTTACAATCTACAAAAACAAAACGAACGCAGGGAACGAACGAGGACGACCTCTCCAGTTGTGTTGAACGCAGCGGGGAAGAGGATTTCAAAACTCCAGCTGAAAACGAAAACAACTGTTCAGGCGATCAGAGAAAAGCCAATCTTCAATCAGATGGACAGTCAAATCTCAGAAATATTCCATCGGTAGAAACATTTACGGTTGGCTCTAAAACCTGCAGAATCGAGGGAAGCAGAGGAAAATCCAAGTCGGTTGTTCGAACTAGCTCGACAGCGTTGCCGTCTCGTGACGTTTGCCAAAGGAATAATAGAAATTCATTCGTCTGTTCTGACCGCTCAATCACGTCGACCAGATTGTTGGACTGTCACTCTGACCAGGTGCTGGACACCGAAGGGCTCGTTCGGACACGGGATAGCACAACGCAGTCAACCGGAACTGAGGTCAAATCAATTGGAACGGAGACGGATAGGGTACTTCAGACAGACAAATCGATGCTAACCAACTCGCCGGTACATTTGGACAAATCCGTTATGACAAAGCAAGCATGTCTCCGATCTACGCAAACAAATACTGCAGGTATTGTCATGCTGGACATGGCTGTTACTGCAAAGATTGTGGGCGACCATAAAGCTACCTCGACGAAACCTTTAGTTTCTGTTGACCAGTCGACTTACACTACACCCGAAACCACAGACAACACTTCAGTATCCAGGCTGCCGAATGAAAGTTGCTCTGACAATAGCCCAGAATCTTTATCAGAAAGCTCAGATCTCTACAAGCGTCGAACGTATCTTGAAAGCAGTGGTCTTTGTAATAAAATGGTATCGCCAGTGATGCGTGAAAAGGCAACTGATGTGCATTTTTACAAAAGGGATGCTTTCGTACAGATAGCACCAGAAATGCGTGACAGTTGCATGAATACGACACTGACTGCAATCGATTCCGTTGACGGTGCAGAAATCTCGCTTCTTATCAGAGATAAGATCGGCATGAATACATCTTTCCTTGAGGCAAACGGTGTAGTTATTTCTAGGGCAATAGTTGAAACCGTGGATAAAAGTACAAATACCTCCACGATTCTGCCGGTTTTTCCAGAAAATGGTACAAACACGCCCATTTTGAAAGAAGCGAATGAAGGTCCCTGTCAGAGGTTGCTAAACACCGTAGAAATTGGTACAAACACAGCTATTTTGGAAGAAAAGAATGAAGGTTCCTGTCAGAAGTTACCAACAACTAAAGAAGTTGGTACAAACACAGCTATTTTAGAAGAAAAGAATGAAGGTTCCTGTCAGAAGTTACCAACAACTGAAGAAGTTGGTACAAACACAGCTATTTTAGAAGAAAAGAATGAAGGTTCCTGTCAGAAGTTACCAACAACTAAAGAAATTGGTATAAACACAACAGTTTTGGAAGAAAAGAATGAAGGTTGCTGTCAGAGGTTACCAAACGCTGTAGAAATTGGTACAAACTCAATCACTTTGGAAGAAAAGAGTGAGGTTATGTTTAAAAATCGACCACAAACTTTATACATACAGAAAACTGAACAGAGTATGGCTACAGCTGAAAAAGGAAGCGAATTATTGAAGGAAAGAAGTAACTGGTCCACTTCAATGACAATTCGATCTCAGTCTTCCGCTGTTGAAACGGTCGACAGGGCACCTATGTCCAAAGACTTTGGAGGAGTGGCCAACACAGGAAGTCTAAAAGTTCTAGGTCATGATTTTGCACGAAGACAGACGCGGGTGACAGTGAGCAGAGGAACAACAACTTCAGGGATGACGACGACCGAGAAAGAAACCGGGACGGATGACCTACCGACGACGAAGAGCTGTACTGTCGACCGGGGTTGCTCTCCGATTCGTTTTCCTGGCATCGATAAAGCAGTTTCGGCAAGCAGAGGAGAAATAGCGGAACCAGTTGATAAGTTTCAGGCACCCGGTAAACACACGAAGCTCCTACAGACGGTCACGGCTGGTCCGAAATTGGACGCCATCTGCGAAGGTTCGAACGAGTCTTCATCGGACGACGATCAGGCAAGGCAGATGGTTCTACCGTCGATGCAGAGACAACGACCAAGCGGCGTCTCTTGGGACGATCGCAAAGGTGGATTGCTCACTCACCGCGAACGATTCGCTCCTTCGTTCGGGTCCAAGCTCCAGGGTCGACCGACGAGCAGCACGTTTAGCGTCGAAGGCCGGAGATCGGCCTGCTCGATACTGTGGAAGGTGGAGGTGGGTACGAACACGTCAAGCGTCGAATTCGAGGACAAGGCCACCGGAACCGACTCTCCGACCGTCGACAGCAAGATGGCAGCGTGCATCAACAAGCTGAAAACTGTCAGCCAACGTCTCGAAGCCAAACAGACGACAAGCACTTCAACGACCACCAGCATCAACACGTCAAGAGAATCGGGAGAGCTGACGACGTCATCAACCTCCGAGACGATGACCCTCGATCGCCAGTCCTCCGCACAAGCCGCGTCGTCATCGCCCGATCAATCGGAGCAGCCGGAGAAACCAAAACGCAACAGGACGGAATTTTATTCGCGCATGTCCAAGCAGCGACGAACCTACACCGCCGCCGGTCCAGACTCATCGCTGTCGGAAAGCAGTGACCAGGAGATGAGCAGTCCTGCGGTTGCCGAGCGTCGTCCTCCGTTGAGACACGGGCTGACGCTCGCTCGCAAAAAGCGATTCGACGTGAATGACATGCTGCGGAGTTCGTCAACATCTGCTAACAAAACGCGCTCACCTAAAATAGGTCGCAAACCTACTCCTTAAGCATGCCAGTTGCACTGCAATTCTATCAGTATATGCCCACATTTCCATCAAATTATTATGGGCATACTGGTTCGGAAAGTGCTATTAACTTCAGGTTCGACGCCGCGGTAAGTTGTTTCGGGAGCGTAAACCATATAGGGCCTGTAACTTGTCACATGTGTACTTTAAAAAGCAGTGCCAAATTAAGGCAGACACTTATGTGCCAGAAGCCTCCAATCTACTGTTTCAGGATCTCTGCCAAAACCGTTTCCAGTATTTCTATTTCCGCTAGCTTTTTCGCCGTGCATATATACAACCCTGGTGGATATCTTTCAGGCCATGCTACAATTGTTATATATAGACAAGCATTGAAATTAGAGAACGCAAAGGTCAGAGGTGAACAAATCTACTGCAGACTCTTTATTACTGGTGCATCAAGTAATCTTCAAAGGTTTAAGAATCGTAGATGCTATAGTTTAGTTAGGTCACCAAGTGTCGAAATTGGTCAAATGACAGTGTCTCATCATATTTTGAGAGATCGATTAAGATTTGTTAGTTTAAATTTATTTTTGCACCTATGTGCCTTAAGCGATTCAGTGTTTTGTTTTGAGAGCTATTATGCTCCAAAGATTGAAGGGTCGCGTGAGGATCCCACAGAAGCTCAAATTTGGTCACCTCTGACCTGTAGGGCGAGTTCCCCAAGCCATAGAGGAGCAGTATCTTAACGTCGCAGTGCTAGAAATGAGACCGGTAGAAAACAACTCTTGGGTGAAAATGAAGAATAGTTGATTTTATCAATCTGCTGTGATAGAGTCGAAGCGTTTCGTATCGCGTTTTTAAGTTATTGTTTGCCAAAGATTTATTATTAACGTATTATGAGAGTTATTCTACAAATGTATTTTAAAGACTACATACAAACAACTGTTTGGATTTAATAATAAAAAACAACTTACACACAAATATTCAGATTTAATCAAGTGACGCATTAACTTAACCATGGATAAACGTTAAGGACATTTGTTACCTCGCTAAGCCCTGTTTCATCGCGTGACACAATGCTTAGCTCGCCTACAAGGAATGCTGTTCCTCTCAAAGGTCGACACAATGTGTTAAAGTACGCCTACATATAATATACCGGTAGCCTACTTGTGCTGATCGCGGCCTGTATACATAGGGGCCTAACTACGCGGGGAGCGGCGGCGACTTCAGCCCAGTTCTACGCCAAAGCCACCAACATCACTGCCCTTTCAATTCCAATGGTGGCCGTTCCGTACCATAATATGGTTGTTCTCTTAGTTCATAGGACAGAAAAGAACATGCGCTAAGCTTTAGAGTAGCGCTTTCGAAATTTGGAGTTAACTCTCGTCGTAACTTCAACTTACCGGTCCTCGAACGCCCTTTCAATTCCAATGGTGGCCGTTCCGTACCATAATATGGTTGTTCTCTTAGTTCATAGGACAGAAAAGAACATGCGCTAAGCTTTAGAGTAGCGCTTTCGAAATTTGGAGTTAACTCTCGTCGTAACTTCAACTTACCGGTCCTCGAACGCGACATGGAATCGTCGGCCCTTATTGTAATCGTAATCTCCAAACTTCTAAAGCGCCACTCGAAGG
The DNA here is from genome assembly GCA_963556255.1 of Allolobophora icterica. Lineage (NCBI taxonomy): Eukaryota > Metazoa > Annelida > Clitellata > Crassiclitellata > Lumbricidae > Allolobophora > Allolobophora icterica. Next base: position 77,033,872 of record OY744602.1, on the reverse strand, counting down.
CCAAGCCTATTCAAAAGCGCTACGTCAAATCATCAGAGGGTGTTTCCAGATAGTAATCCAAAGGAAGTCAGATTCCAGTTTCCAGAAGGCCAAATCAAATCAGAGGGGGTTTTCCATACAGTAGTCCAAAAGAGGTCCGAGTCCGATTTCCAGAAGGCCAAAACCGCCAAATCAAATCAGAGGGGTTTTTCCAAAGAGTAGTCCTAGAGAGGTCCGAGTCCGGTTTCCAGAGGGCCAGATCAAGAGAGGAGGCAGAGCAGCTGTCAAGGCCGGGTGCCGTTTAGTGCGAGAATAATTGGAAGGCGGAGGATCAATTGAGTCAGGGTAGGAGTATTTGAAAAGGTGAGACTTAAATTTTGAGTGTTTCCACCCGGGGGTGATAGAAAGAGGAACATTTGTCCTTACTTGACCCTCCCTCCCCTCGTTGCGAACGTCCTCAGAGAATGACCCATAGCCTGATGTGGCCTTTGCAGCTCTACAACTTTTTAACTATTTATGACATGCAGGCAACGACCTCGGCAGTACATCAGTGCGTCAACCCGTCCGCAGAGCTTCGCCTATTCAGCGTCCCTGTAAGTAATATTTACTCTCTTGCGTACATACTTATCGAATTAGATAGCGTCATGTAGGGATGAGCGGCCAAGCAGTCAACGCACACTAGAACATGATTGGATGTATGTTGCACGTGACATAAATCAAATAACAAACACACATGGTGACGTCAAATCAGTTGCCACAGTAACCCTCCAAGGACGCATCAGACAAGACTCAGAATTCCAGAACAGATGAACAACAGGTATTTTCAATTTAATATTTCTTTTGTGTCTGTATGACATGTCAGCCTCATTGCAACAGTTATCTCAACAAATAAATAAAATTGATTAAACCCGCCATTAAAGCAACACTAGAGAATCATGGTCAAAGACCAGAGTAGACTATAGCAAGTACTCTCGAGTTCAGATTCCTCTGTTTCATACCACTGTAGGCTAACGTTAGGGCTTAAACCTTATTTTCAGCAGACGAAAACAAACATTCAAAATGTGTAATATAAGTGTTGCATCGGTTCTGCACTTCATGCATGAAAATAACATTAAAGACTACCCGTTATCTAGAAGAATGCGATTCATCCAGAAATGCTTTTCACATCACATCAAAGTCAGATTTATAATGTTTTCTCTCAAACGCCATAAGTGATCGAGTTTTTTGCTTTGTTTTTCATATTCTTCTTGTTATATGTAACCGATGTGTTAGTGAATTAAAGATTGATATAAAAAGCGTAAAGAAGTCAAAAATCAAGAAAAAGCCAGCATTACACGGAAGTCGTCAGAGTGAAGCTATCAAGAAAGCAAGGCCCACAGGTACAGAAGAGTTGTCCTACAAGCTATTTTGAAATTAGATCTAAAAGATTAAGTGTTTCATTTCTGGGTTTCAGTTTCGCAGCGACGGCATTCAACAGACACACAACATCAGTAAAGTCAACCAAGAAGTAAAGGGCAGAAGTACAGAGCAGAAGATCAACTTAAGACTTGTCTGTCGTTTTCACTGTAGTGGCAACAGATTTTGTTTCAGCAGACAAGAAAACAGCCAACTTCAAAGCAAAGTGAACATGAAAGCCAACTTCAAAGCAAAGTGAACATGAAACCAAAGCCCACTGGTCAAGGAGAGAAGATCAACTGTAGGTATTTGGAAAATAGATTTCTGTGTTGAATAGATTTATGTCATTTTTGAGCGGAGATTGCTTTGCTTCATGTCTTGAGCAATCAGTTCATGATTCTAGCAATCAGTTCTCGATTCTAGCAATCAGTTCATGATTCTAGCAATCAGTTCTCGATTCTAGCAATCAGTTCATGATTCTAGCAATCAGTTCATGATTCTAGCAATCAGTTCATAATTCCAGCAATCAGTTCTGAATTCTTACAATCAGTTCTCGATTCTAGCAATCAGTTCATGATTCTAGCAATCAGTTCATGATTCTAGCAATCAGTTCTCGATTCTAGCAATCAGTTCATGATTCTAGCAATCAGTTCATGATTCTAGCAATCAGTTCATGATTCTAGCAATCAGTTCATAATTCCAGCGATCAGTTCTGAATTCTTACAATCAGTTCTCGATTCTAGCAATCAGTTCATGATTCTAGCAATCAGTTCATGATTCTAGCATTCAGTTCTCGATTCTAGCAATCAGTTCATGATTCTAGCAATAATTTCATAATTCCAGCAATCAGTCCTGAATTCTTACAATCAGTTCTCGATTCTAGCAATCAGTTCTCGATTCTAGCAATCAGTTCATGATTCTAGCAATCAGTTCTCGATTCTAGCAATCAGTTCATGATTCTAGCAATCAGTTCATGATTCTAGCAATCAGTTCACAATTCCAGCAATCAGTTCTGAATTCTTACAATCAGTTCTCGATTCTAGCAATCAGTTCATGATTCTAGCAATTAGTTCATGATTCAAGCAACCAGTTCTCGATTCTAGCAATCAGTTCTGAATTCTTACAATCAGTTCTCGATTCTAGCAATCAGTTCTCGATTCTAGCAATCAGTTCATGATTCCAGCAATCAGTTCTCGATTCTAGCAATCAGTTCATGATTCTAGCAATCAGTTCATAATTCCAGCAATCAGTTCTGAATTCTTACAATCAGTTCTCGATTCTAGCAATCAGTTCATGATTCTAGCAATCAGTTCATGATTCTAGCAATCAGTTCATGATTCTAGCAATCAGTTCATAATTCCAGCGATCAGTTCTGAATTCTTACAATCAGTTCTCGATTCTAGCAATCAGTTCATGATTCTAGCAATCAGTTCTCGATTCTAGCAATCAGTTCATGATTCTAGCAATCAGTTCATGATTCTAGCAATCAGTTCATAATTCCAGCAATCAGTTCTGAATTCTTACAACCAGTTCTCGATTCTAGCAATCAGTTCATGATTCTAGCAATCAGTTCATGATTCAAGCAACCAGTTCTCGATTCTAGCAATCAGTTCTGAATTCTAGCAATCAGTTCATGATTCTATCAATCATTTCTCGATTATAGCAATCAGTTTATGATTCTAGCAATCATTTCTCGATTCTAGCAATCAGTTCTTGATTCTAGCAATCAGTTCATGATTCCAGCAATCAGTTTATGATTCTAACAATCAGTTCTGAATTCTAGCAATCAGTTCTCGATTCCAGCAACCAGTTCTGAATTCTAGCAATCAGTTCATGATTCAAGCAATCAGCTAATGATTCTAGCAATCATTCTCGATTCTAGCAATCAGTTCATGATTCTAGCAATCAGTTCTGAATTCTAGCAATCAGTTCATGATTCTAGCAATCAGTTCATGATTCTAGCAAACAGTTCTCGATTCTAGCAATCAGTTCTCGATTCTAGCAATCAGTTCTCGATTCTAGCAATCAGTTCTCGATTCTAGCAATCAGTTCATGATTCTAGCAATCAGTTCTGAATTCTAGCACTCAGTTCATGATTCTAGCAATCAGTTCTGAATTCTAGCAATCAGTTCTGAATTCTAGCAATCAGTTCTCGATTCTAGGAACCAGTTCTGAATTCTAGCAATCAGTTCATGATTCAAGCAATCAGCTCATGATTCTAGCAATCATTCTCTATTCTAGCAATCAGTTCATGATTCTAGCAATCAGTTCTTGATTCTAGCAAACAGTTCTTGATTCTAGCAATCAGTTCTCGATTTTAGCAATCAGTTCATGATTCTAGCAATCAGTTCTCGATTCTAGCAATCAGTTCATGATTCTAGCAATCAGTTCATGATTCTAGCAATCAGTTCATAATTCCAGCAATCAGTTCTGAATTCTTACAACCAGTTCTCGATTCTAGCAATCAGTTCATGATTCTAGCAATCAGTTCATGATTCAAGCAACCAGTTCTCGATTCTAGCAATCAGTTCTGAATTCTAGCAATCAGTTCATGATTCTATCAATCATTTCTCGATTATAGCAATCAGTTTATGATTCTAGCAATCATTTCTCGATTCTAGCAATCAGTTCTTGATTCTAGCAATCAGTTCTTGATTCTAGCAATCAGTTCATGCTTCCAGCAATCAGTTTATGATTCTAACAATCAGTTCTGAATTCTAGCAATCAGTTCTCGATTCCAGCAACCAGTTCTGAATTCTAGCAATCAGTTCATGATTCAAGCAATCAGCTAATGATTCTAGCAATCATTCTCGATTCTAGCAATCAGTTCATGATTCTAGCAATCAGTTCTGAATTCTAGCAATCAGTTCATGATTCTAGCAATCAGTTCATGATTCTAGCAAACAGTTCTCGATTCTAGCAATCAGTTCTCGATTCTAGCAATCAGTTCTCGATTCTAGCAATCAGTTCTCGATTCTAGCAATCAGTTCAGGATTCTAGCAATCAGTTCTGAATTCTAGCACTCAGTTCATGATTCTAGCAATCAGTTCTGAATTCTAGCAATCAGTTCTGAATTCTAGCAATCAGTTCTCGATTCTAGGAACCAGTTCTGAATTCTAGCAATCAGTTCATGATTCAAGCAATCAGCTCATGATTCTAGCAATCATTCTCTATTCTAGCAATCAGTTCATGATTCTAGCAATCAGTTCTTGATTCTAGCAAACAGTTCTTGATTCTAGCAATCAGTTCTCGATTTTAGCAATCAGTTCATGATTCCAGCAATCAGTTCATGATTCTAGCAATCAGTTCTTGATTCTGGCAATCACTTCTTGATTCAAGCAATTAGTTCATGATTCCAGTAACCAGTTCTGAAATCTAGCAATCAGTTCTCAATTGTAGCAATCAGTTCTGAATTCTGGCAATCAGTTCATGCAACCGGTTCTCGATTCTAGCAATCAGTTCTGAATTCTAGGAATCAGTTCTCGATTCTAGGAATCAGCGCATGATTCTAGCAATCAGTTCTCGATTCTAGCAATCAGTTCATGATTCTAACAATCAGTTCTGAATTCTAGCAATCAATTCTGAATTCTAGCAATCAGTTCTGAATTCTAGCAATCAGTTCTTGATTCTAGCAATCAGTTCTGCAATCAGATCATTATTCATGATTCTAGCGTTCAGTTCATGATTTAGCAGTCAGTGCAAACAGAACGGTGAGCCGAACAAACTCCCTTGGGGCCCACAACACCAGAAAGCCTTAGGCTTAGATGAACTTAAGGCTGACCTAAGTACCACCACACGATTACCTAATATTGATTTCTATAGTAGTTTGAGTTTAACGACGCTGTGTCATAACAAAGATGATTATCGTCGCCCTCCTCCTTTAACCAGGCTTGGGACTGGCAATGTCAGAGTACGAACAGTGGCGGAGTTCCGAATATTGATTTCTCAAAAGATTTTGGTCTTATAGTAGATGCGAGTGCTTCTGCTGTTGTTTAAAAACCTATGTTTTTTGCAAGCTCTAAATTCTCTGAGACCCCAACTCGGTGGTCAACTATCGAGCAGGAGGCTTTCGCGGTCATTTGGGCTCTGAAAGAGTTCATGACTTGGATGATGGATCTGTCTCTCTCGAGTTGCCAAATTCTCTGATCACAAGTCATAACCCATTGTCTTATTTAACTGATGTGGCGCCCAAAAGCGCTAAGCTAATGTGTTGGGTACCTACTTTGCAGAAATTTAATATTGGACTTTCGATACACCCGGAATTTAAGAACGTAGTGGCCGATTTCTTATTTCGGATTTGATTGAGGTAGGAGGGAGACCCAGTCACAACGAGGGCGACCATTGTAGCATGTACATTCTTGCAAATAATATTTGTCTATTCTGTTTTCGGAACGCCGTCATCGCGAAGGAACACGCTGGAATCGAGATGATGTCGCCAATCTATGACTGTCGTTATTGTTCTTGAGGGCGAGAGGTGTGTCACGGGTTCGTCTCCGGACTTCGCAGTGACAGACGCAGATGCTCAAGAGACCATCAGCACTCTGGAGGGATTGAGGAACGGCAGAAGATGCCCACGTTTATCGGGGGAAGTTACATCAAACGAAGCTCACTCCTCCTAACTCGATTGAATACCAACGCAGGACCGATACCGGCGAGCGACTTGCGAAGATCTCCATTCACTCCCCCTCGGCCGCACAGACTCCAGATGCGAGAAATCGGACATCCGTCAAACGCCCAATCACACCGCGACTTCAATCAGTAACCGTTCATTCCGGTTAACCAGGTAGCTCTACAAGAATTATGGGGGTGGGGGGTAACTACACGAGATATCGAGGGGCAAGGAAGATATACATGTACTAAGGAATATCCAGTTTCTGTGAAATCCATATAATGTCAAACGCACACATATTTCAGTTTCCTTGCAATACTATAAGTTTTGATAAATGACATGCACGAATAGCCTACATACGTAAACGTCTGTCAAAACTGAAAGTACTGTCTAGTTTTGTCTACATGAACGTGTAGTGTTTAACATGCGCTTAAGTTCAGCAACATGTGCAAAAATTTTCGACCATTTGACAACTGTTAGTGCATTCTTTCTCTTTTGCTACGCCATTATTAAATTCCACACACATGTACTAAAGGTCATAATGATGCCTAACAAGTAGGTTTAGCAAGGTCAGTTCTTGTAATATGGGCCATGGATCACCCCTGCAGAGGCAATAGTAGTGACGAGATCCATGGTTACTAATTCCCTCTGTACTGCACACTACTAAGCTTGTTTGACAAGCCACGTCTACTATAGTAGGCCTACTGTAAGGTCCAACGGCCGAGAGGAAACAGGTGCCACTCAACATACAGGCTTCTCCTAATAGTAGTCATCAGCTATATTCCAACAATTTAACAATGAGCTGTAGTGGTTCCCAGTAACTTTTAGTACACTCTCATCTTTAAAGTGTTGAACAGTAAGCAACATCATTTTCTCTCAACACTTAACACTAACGTGACAAAAATTTAATCTTTTCAAATTATTAAAGCCACTAATCATACTAGTTAACACAAACAATCAAGTCCTTAAATATATATATTATATATATAATATATATATATATATATTTATATTATATATAAGTATAATATATATTATATACATATATATTATATATATACATATATGTGTACTGGTAATTTTAGTCTTACGCAAAGGCTGTTTTTAAATCTGTAAATACAATTTTTATTGGCATATCATGTTAAACTTAAAATGCTTAGAACTAAATTTTGATCGGTGACACTGTCAGAATTCAGCTTAGTCTATTTATCACCGCAGAGGAAATACGTTTTGATAAAACAGAGAGCGCCTATAGTGAGGCAAATAAACAGAATTACTGGCATCGTCTGGAGTTCTTCATTCACGGCCAGTGCTAAGCAGATTCAAAGCTTTCGTGAGGTTGTCGATGGCGGTTTTCGCATCTTCATACTGTAAAGCGCTGCTGGCAAACTTACAGAACTTCATCGCCTTCGTGAAGTCTTCCGGCTTCAGAGCAGCAGCTGCTCCGGGGGCAACACTTCGAGCAGCAGCGACAGGGGCAGATTGAGGCGACGGATATGCAGCTGGGTTTGAAGGACCCGGAGAATGAGAGTAGTTCGCCGGCGCAACGGGGTTGGTTGGTTGGTAGCTGGAAGGAGGTGCAGAGTATGGCTGATGGCTATTTACAGGGCCCTGTGGCTGATTTGTCGGATAGCTATTGCTGGCTGCATCGGGATAACCAGCGGATGTAAATCGTTCACCTGAGGCAACGAAATCAATCATTTCTTAGTAAGTCAAGAATGTATGCAGCAACTACCTTTATCCATAATCATTAGGTCATTATATGCAACATTTATTGGTGGTATGGTCTAGTATGTTAACCACATACAGCAAAGGTCCAGTAACACGCATTCAGGTGGTAACTAGCTGCTGATGAAACAGCTGCGAACACATTTCGTGCCAAACGAAAAACTATTTTACAAATAAAATAACCAAGACGAACAAATTTTAAAATTTGGTTAATTAATTTTTGTCTGAGGAAGAAATGCTATTGAGTTTTACAGTAAAACTGGATGATGAGAGTGACGGCGAGAGTTCAAGCACAGATAAATGTCAACAATGACAACAATGCTGTATGTGAGATCGTAAAAATAACCATGGAAATCCTTGGTAATGTAGATGCAGCAATACGATTTCAGAAGAACAAAATGTAGAACACATCAAAGCATTTCATAAAAGAAGATTCAAAGACTTTATACGAAAGAAGAAAGTAAAGAAATCACAAACTGCAGAAAAATTGCAGCTTACTTATCTCTTTAAAAGGCAGATGCTTAGTTCCAAGACCTTCACACCATCGTGGACTTAATACATTACATTAAATAACATAGAGTTCACTCTGTACTCTGTAGTCAAGTGGACTCTTGGTCATGTTATTATATCATTTATGTATATAAACTTAGTGACTACTCATTGTGTGAAACGAACTTAAAACTATTCTTTTGTAGTGTGCTCTTACCGGTAATGCATAAGCATTTAAAATATAAATGTATACCTTTTAATGTTTCAATGACTTTCATTTAAATCTTTAAAGTTTACATATTTGAATTTATATTTTGAAAATGAAGTCAACAGATAGTGATGACAGAAAATGTCTACAAACCATAGTAGGCTATACTGTTAATTGGAAGAAATAACAGTTTATTCCAGCATCAAGTGACTCAGTTATGTACAATTCTCACAGCTTGACTTCCGACATCCACGAGTTACCAGACTTCGACTGTAACTGAACTTCACTGCAAAAAATTGGACCCTTCGACAATTCTTTGACTAGTAAGTAGCCAAACTGAGCTATAAAGTGTGCCTATATCATGTGCAACTAATACTAATCACATCAAATAAGAAATAAATTTAACCTAATTTAAAATAAAAATTGAGAACAGAGTCAATTACCTCCACCAGCGCCTGCCTCAAATTCTTCTCCCAACTCCATTTCATCTCCCAGTGGCCCAGCATGAGGAGTCTCGCCATTTTTCAGACAGTTGTGAATGTAAGCTGCCTTCCATTTGGCATATTTACGGTTTTTCTCAACCTAAGCCATAGCACATCCAAAACAATTGAAAATTTTATACTTTTGGAGTTTGGTTCAGATTTATCAGAAAAATTCCTTTATTTGTTCAACTGTTCCTTTGAACAGTGAGAAAGGGACTTCGGTTCCTTATTCAATTTTCCTTATTTAGGTTTCCTTATTCAGTTTTCTCCATTTTTCGTTTTCTTTTTTGGTGAAATAACAATTTAGCAATCTCAGTTTGAGATAAAGTATCGCTTTACAACAGATCATAAGTAATCAGATGAAAATCTGAACATGGCTTTACATTATAATTCATCACTCAATTTGATTTCTATTTTCAATTACACACTTAATACTCTGAACAATTAAAGATTATCTGAACAATATCCAGTAAAGCAGTTTCTACCAAAACACAAATAAGTAGTCACAGTATTCAATCTAAAACCAAATACGAATTTCCTCCATTCAGCTAATATTAATAAAGGTAAAGATAAAATCTTGGCTGAAGCATAAACCAACTTCACCAATCAAAACTGGACGTATTTTTAAAGAGTTTTAGGTAGTTATGATTTATTATGAGACATTCTCATCAATAACACAGAACTTGTCATAAACTAAGCAGTCAGACTGAGTGATACTCAACTTACGTCTTCAGGTAATTCGCCAAAGTTGGTCAAGACATCCAACAACATTCCAGCCGTGTAGAAGGACTTAACAACATTTCTGCAATGAACTTACATAAGTTAAAAACATGTAACACTACAGAAAGATACGAAAGGAACAAACAATATTCAAGTACTTAAGATTTCTATCCTGCACTGCAAAATGTTAGAAGTGAAATCTCCACTCACGAGCAAACTCAAAGGCTGCCAGAAACATCATTCACCTCATATCTAGCGGACAGACTTTTAGAGGCTATTATAAGGTTTGTATATTTGCTTCTTAGCAAGTACAATACCCTGAGATAACCTCTCAAAAACCTTTGCCATCCAATAGTCTAGGCCACTGGGGTTCTGTGGAACCTAAGGGTTCTGTTGAGTCGGCCAGGGGTTACGCCGCAGTTCAGTACAAAATTAAAAAACACCAACTGAATTCACCAAAATATTAGCAATGAACAGAATTCTTAACAGCATTCAGTCATTCTTGCTAGACACGATCCTAAGTTAAAATAATTAACATTATTATCCCAACATTACAAGTTACAATTTCTTGAAATATTGAACGGGTGAAATGTGCTGGGTTTCGTAATGTAACGTAATATAAACATTTGTAAAGCGCTCCTCACAGCAGAGCTATTCAGAAGTGCTCTCAACGTGATAGGTTCATGAATGTAAAAAGAAGGGTCTTGAAGCATTGAAGTGACGCTGGTGAAATGACAAGACCCTCTCTTCGGGATTCAGCATTGTCGTCACCAGTAAGGTTACAGGCAACACATGAAGTGTGAGATATATTGGGTTGATTTACACATTTATCTAATCTAGCCTAATCTAGTTCAGTGGCTTCTGTAGTGCCATCAACATAATGCACAAGGCATCATTCGATGGTCCCATCAACTATTGTAATATGTTGACGAAGTCTGCTGGAAATCCGACATGTTTGGGAACCCTTAAAGGTCTGTTTTGCTAACTGTTTTCCACATGGATTATCGGATTTCTTAAATACCCTTAAAACTCTAATTTCTTGAATTCTTACTTAAAATTTCCTAAAACCAATTGTATTTAGTTTATGGCTAAATTTAATTTACACTTGCTAGTGACACCGATAATGATATGTCATTGTCAACGCTACTGTTGCTCGAAATAAGTAAGTAGCCGAACTTAGCAGTAGTTTCCAGCAACAGTACTAATGACATTGAGAATCATCACTGCCACCAAATGTTGTTGGAAACTTCATAACATTATAGCAAGGCATGTAATACTTAATGCCATTCACATGAAGAAATGTAAAGTTTATACGGCATACACTTACCCTATAAGATACAGTGAAGTCACAAAAATTTTATAAATAAATCCCATTTGCTAAACAAGAGAATAAACTCACTTTCCGAACCGTCCAGCTCGATCTTCAGAGTCCGCATAGAAAAAGAGCTTAATAGCATAGTTTTCCATGTGTGCCTGACCAACGACCTCATTCTGGATCGCCTCTTGATCTCTCAGTTGTTTCTTTGTCTGCAAAAAGCATTGTATGTATTTTCTATTCACTCTATACTTAAATATTCCTACAAGTGGTATTTATAGTTCTTGACATTAGTGCAAGATACAGAAACTGCACAAGTTTTAACTCCATGAATGCTGTCATTAGCAACCATGTGATGAAAACAAAAAGTGGAAAGATTACAGTGTGGGAAGTTATAGCTGGGTGTGGTGTGTGCGTTTACCCATAATTGTGCATGGGGAGCTTGTACAAAAACACAACTTTATTTTCACACATATGGCAAAAATGAAAAAGCCAATATTTAGAGAACTGTTTAAGAAGGAGGATAACATGGCTTAAACAATATAGTAAAACAACAAAACTACACTAAAATTATGACATCTGTAGAATGTACAATAGCAAAATCTCTGAATTGGACATTTAAAAACAACACTAAGTGAATTTTCACCAGTTCAAGTAGGTTCATCAGTGCTGCGAGATAGTTGCGACAATCTGGAGACTTCCTGTCAATTTCCATGGCCTTTTGCATAGCATATAAACGACCTGAAATCAAAGTATCTCCCATATAACAACCCACATGTTTGATAATAGCCATAATTACAAACACACTTCAGAGATTTGTATGCTGAGCCTTGTAGATATGGATATAAATAAAACCAATTATCAACAACACTTTTTCAGCATTTCTCAAATAACAAGATTCATCGTTGGAATTTTGATTAGATGTTTCCATTAAGGTGGCTGGAAGAGCTAAGTTAACACGATTTCTAGACAACATGAAATCTGATTCAAGCCAAGGAAGCTGGGTGTGACATCAGTATGCAAATAAAGTAGAAAATCACATTCACCAATTTTATCAAAGTATATGGCAATTTCTGTTTGGGAATTCATTGATGATAAATTGCATTCATCATCAAATAGCTGTTCATTGCTAACAGCAATAATCGCAACAGAATAATTTTCACCAATTTCCAATCAATGATGATTCCATATATAATTGATGTTACTTATGTAAAAGTAAAACTATAGAAGTCGTCTTCCGCGCCTCAGATTGACATCTGACATTTGTGTCCGTGCATGGGATTACCCGGCCAAAGTCGCGTGTACTGAAACCTAGCAAATCGAGCGGAAAGGTCATGAATGCGTAAACCAGTGAAAAATTTTTTTTTGCATAATATTAATAATTGATATTTCAACTACTAAATCCCAGAATTACAGGTCAAACAAACTAATACAAATATTTTAATTTGATTTTTTTGTACACCCGTTGTCTTAATTTATATCCATGATTCGGCCCAGTCAAGCGTGCGTTTATTTTTAATATCGCCGAAAATCTTGCTGTTATAACAGACTTATTAATTAGTCATGTTCTGAACTAGTTTTTTCTGCTGAATCTATCTGTGCCAACAGTAAGTATGTATGAATACAGCCTAATTTGCTATGAATTTTTAATTATGAGATGGTCATTATAAGCGGCGACTAGCAGGGTCTCTGTTATGGCTAATTCTGATCAATGAACGCTGCCTTAATGGCAGCAGATTTAATTTTAAAGCATACTACATTGTTTTCTAAACCCATCTGTACAAAAAATAAACTGTTTAAATGCAGTAATAATTCACAATAAATAAATTTTGGGAGGCACTATCGCGGACTGATCACAACTACGGTAGCGCCATCTGACGAATACGAGATTATTATTATAACGATGACGGACAGAAGTAAACAATCCGAAATCGCGCGATGTTTAAATGAACTTTCAGCATTTAATTTGAGTAGAATTGGTCGAGAGGACCATTTGCAAAACATTATTAATGACTACTTCTGCAATACTGATGTGGAAAATGACGATTCGAGTGACTTCAGCGACGAATCTGATGCTGAGAATATTGATATCTCGCCATCCAAAAGCCACACCCGAGAAAAATTAAAGATTATTATATTTAATTGCAACATGGCATAACCTTTAAATCTGTGCGATTGTGTCAGTTTAATTTTCCAAGAAACACCGTTGACACCATTGGAAAGGGCAGAAAATTCTACATCTAGAACATACTACTAAATTATGCTGAAAAATCGATTCACATTTGCATAGTTCACACAATGAAGCCAATTTTTAACTTGCGATTTCTCTTAATAACGAGTTCTCAAAACGCTAATACTTCAATTCTTTAAAAATTCATAACTTTTTCATTTCTAAAGATACAAATATACAGTTTTTACCACATTAATCAACAGTGACGGTAGTATTTAAAAAAAATATAAACTAACTTTTCAAAAATTTTGAGTTTGGGAGGGTTTTCCCATGCACGGTCACATTTAGGTGTAACCGAGCTCGCGTTACAAATTTAATCAATAATAATAATAATAATTCTAACTTCACTTGTAGAATTCCTCGTAATCTTCTTAAATCAGAGGAAGCATTAGATTGTGAAGAGTCCAGAAAATATTGCCTAAAATAATTTACCGCACAATAGTTGGGTGTGGAGCTGTAAGTTGCGTAATTTTTAATTGGTCTGCATTACATCTCATGCCCAGACAACCAAACAACGCAACTTCGGACAACATCCATACTTGCTAATACAAACCGGAAATTATCCACAAATAGAACATTGTGTTGTAGAAACCAAAAGTGTCAAAATTCGTACTTACAGTAATACGCAACAACTGGGTCTCTTTTGTCATGTTCTATAGCAGTCTTTAAATAGTGCTGTATAGGCTTAAAAGCAACCGGCGCTGGTGGCAACGGGTCCGCCATCGTGAATAACTGAGCTATCGTCGTTGTCGGCAATAGTCATCGCAGAGGTGTGCGCTTAGGATATAATTTACCAGCTGCGGTCGTGCATAGTCTCAAAAGTTTCGTACACTTCCAAGTATTTTCTGAACCTGCAAAACCTGCTATTTTTGTTCCTTTGTAAATGTAAATTTTAAATTTTAAATCTCCGAAATTTCTCAGCGCCACACAAATGCTACGTCAGAGGACCAGCTTATTGGGTCCGGCCCGAATCCCCGAAACCCGAATCCCCGAAATCGATTTTAGACTAAAATTATAAATAAACAGGTGAATATGTATCAATATGCCACGCTAGGTCTATATGTCATCACAGTATAAATAATTACATTGTAATTATTTATACTGTGATGTCATGTACCAGTTTACAAATTAGCTTTGAATAGTTTTCGAGAGTTCGACCGCTTTATATAAAACAGTTACTGTTTTCGGGAAATGGGGCTTTTGTGTATTTTCAGCGTTTTCGGGGATTCGGGTTGACCCCATGCAGCTAATTCACCGACGCTAGGCCTATATCAAATCAAGTCCGCAATAGCCATGTCCGTCTAGTCCGTTCCGGTGCCAGGTCAGAGTCCGGGGAGGTCAAGCCGAGGAGACAGCAGCTAGGGTGCTACGGTGGTAATCGGTGATGATGGCGGTTGTGTGGTGGCGCAGGAATGGAATCAGGATAGGCGTTTGTTATATATTGAATTTGTTAGCATATAAACCCATGATTATAATAGTTAAGGACATAGGGGCAGACGGATTATTCAGACAGATGTCGATCGACATAGGGCCTACATAAAATTATACAGACAAATGTCGACATACATAATGACAAATAGATCGTAATCGTAATCTCCAAACTTCTAAAGCGCCACTTGAAAGCCAAGCGCAGGACATCAGCTTTTCACGATCAAGTCCGAGGTGGTTTTCCAAAGCGTAGTCCAAACAGTGGTGGTGCCAGCTAGGCCCTATACAATTTCAGCAGGTCGCGTCATGGTCATGGGAGTTATAATCAGCAGGTCGAAGAAGCTATAGGCCTACAGTTAAGCCTACAACATAGGCCTACAACAAATAGACGTCTATTGTCATACTAGATAAAAGTAAAACGTAAAAAGTCGTTTAAAGATCTAATAATTGGAATGGTGATATATTACGTTACAGATCTGTTGATGTTTTAAATGTAAAAAAGATATTAAAAATGCCAAAGAATTTTACACAGCAGGAGGTATACTAAGCAGGACATAAAGCAGGTCAAGAGTAAAATAGGCAGGTCATAACGCAGGTCAAGAGTAGGCCTAAAATAGGCAGGTCAATTAAATGACCTACCGCGACCCATGGTAGCGCCGCCACTCATGAGTCCAAAGGAGGCCCGGGTCGAGTCGTCGTTTTCAGCCAGAGGTTCCAGATCAAGAGAAGAGTCTAGAGCAGCTGTTAAGACGGGTACGTCGTTTAGGGCGAAAAGAATTGGAAGGCGCAGAGAACCAGATGAGTCAGAACCAGTAGGCCTATAGGAGTTCTTGAAAAGGCGAGACTTCAGCTTTGAGTGGAAAGCCCTATGGAGTGACAGATAGAGGAGCCTGAGGGGAGAAGGATGTATAACAGCTAGGTTGCAATGATCGAGGAACTGAGAATCTGCATAACTCAGGTAGGAGATCGTTCCAGAGGCGTGGTGATCGTTCCAGGGGCGTGGTGCCGGTGGTAGGATATCGTTCCAGATCAATTCGAGGCGTCGTGAGATCGTTCCAGAGGCGTAGATAGATAGACAGGCCCTAGTTTGAGACTTCAATCAATATGAATGCATCTATAGTTGTTAGAATTCAAAATATAACCTATAGGGTCAGTATAGGCGTAGCAACGTACTTCACTATGTATACACCAAGAACGCTCTTTAATTTGAACGTGTAATTTTATGCAATGGTAGCTAGGAATGGACACTCGGGAGCGTGAAAAAGACGCACCTATGTAGACTACTTCATTGCCTCCTGTTGGTATAACGGGAAGACGTGTATTACAGATGAACTTTTGATTACATTACTCATTTTAATCGTGGATTAAATGTGTTATTTGTCATGTTAAAATAATTTGTGCAATTCTACGAGTTTTTCTAAAGGCACAGGCGGCGGGTGACGGGCATACGATATGTTTGCCTGAAGTTCACATTTGGTGCGTTGGAATAGAACGACGGAGATGGTATTCCAATAGCGTTGATAACGCCAGACTTGCCGATTCTTGGCATTGCTTTTATACGAGGCAAGTTATCTTTTTAGCGTCCCGTCTTATTTAACTGATAATAGCGTGCGCTGCCCATGGTATGGGTATGTTTTTGGGGACTGGTACCGAATGTCACCGAAGTTTTATCTGATCATACCTAGAACCACAAGTATTCAAACGTACCTGTTCCCATCTTCCGGAAACGATCCAGCGATTTTCTTTAAATTTTCGGCGAACATGTACAATCTGGATGGGTATCTTTGCATCGTGAGGGTTGGTTAGGGTCAGGGTAAGCGTCGTGAGGGTCGGTTAGGGCTTAGGGTTAGGGTCAGTGTAGCCTATGTATTTGTGCGACTAAAAATGCTATACCTGCGAGTGGAAGCTGGATTTTAAAATTCAGGGCTAGGGTTAGGCACCCCGATTGTACATGATCGCCAAATTTTCAAACGTAAGGTGTCAATTTTGTAGCACCAGGGTAGCTAAGACTCTTTCAATAGACTTCAGTGCAGGAAATATGTAACGCAGGCAAGTTTCAGTTATGATTTGTTAAGGAAGGCAACTCGTTTGCCAAGTCTATCCAGCTGAGCTTCATTTAAAAGAGAGGAGGATGGAGGAATTATTTAAGAAAAGTAAAGACGGATGGTTGGAACCAAGTTTCTTCAAGAAGAAGAATATCCACTGGATGATCTTTAGGTAAATTTGAAGAGAAGGAGATTTGTTCCTGATAGAATAAATATTCGGGTGGCAGTAGTCAATAGTCTTAAGACTGCAAAGACAACAATGTCACCTGAAAGAAGTAGAAGGTAAACAAGCGATGTGTGATTCAGATAACTTTTGGACTGAGATGCAGATTTAGAGTGATGGGAGTAGAGTGAAGAAACAGTTGTTAAATCTAAAGTAACAGCCTACAGTAGGCTGACCAGACGTCCCGGTTTTCCCGGGACAGTCCCGATTTTCTGCTAGCTGTCCCGGGTGCCGGGAAAGGTAGGCCAAACCCTAAAAATGTCCCGGTTTTTAAGAACTGACCTGACTTATCAACGTCTCCTTGATTTTACTTCTGGCACCTGGCGAGTAAATTCATTTTTAACTTCACTTTTCTTTATTTATTACCATGCATAATACGGTAATACCTCTTCCGGTTCTAAACGTCATATTATCGTAGTTCGATCTTTTTATGCAACTTCGTTGGAATATTTTGACATGTGGGAAGTTAGTTGCGCACCATTTAAGCTGTTCAGTTGGTTGAACTTGAGAGGAACAATTACTTGGGATATGTTTGAAAAAAGCCTTGAGGATCTTATCAAAATTTGTAAGCCAGTTGGGTATGACATTGATGACAATGCACTGTTTGATGAAATGACATGCGTTTGTAATTTTGTTAGTCGAGAAAAAGTGGAACAATGGAATGAAAACAATGTTGCGGTAGATAGCAGATGGGTGCAGATTTTGAATGATCTGCAAGAAAGAGAGATAATTCTTCCAAATTTGAAAATGATTCTACAATTCTTGTTAGCAATTCCTGGAACTAATGGTCCAGTTGAGCGACTTTTCTCACTGAAGAAATCTTATTGGTCAGATCAAAAAAGTCGATTATCGCAAGAAACTCTTGAAGCTGTTATGATAGTAAAAGTGAATATGGAAGAAACATGTGTCGAATTTTATGACAGAATATTAGCAGACAAAAAGCTTTTAAGAAGGATACATTCAAGCGCCAAATATGAGTGACTGATTTGATAAATTTATAATTAAATTTCAAATTTAAAACCATGATTTGCAGTAAAACCTTTCAGTTATACCAATATATAATGCATATTTTATATTATTGTATAAGCATAAAATAGATATTTGTGCAAGTTATATTATAATTTTTGACAAAACACAAATTGATTTTGTGATTGAAGTGTCCCGGTTTTTAGTTTCCAATATCTGGTCAGCCTAGCCTACAGGTACACAGACGGTCAGCTAAAACAAACATGAGAACGCTCGTTAATCAGGGACAATAGCCAGTGAATAATCAAGCCAGCGGGAGTGAGCAATGACTGATGGTAGCAAATGTAATAATTTATTGGCTGAAGTAAGCTATCTATGTAACAATTTATAATTTCAAGTAAATTTAAAAAGCGTTACTTGCTTTTTAAGACCATCATGAATTAAAACAAAACCAGTTCATGATAAGAGAATGAGTTGTTCAGTTTGTTGCTTAAGTCTGCTGAAATCTCTTGAAATGTTCTTGACTTTTTTCTAATTTCCAGTAAACTCATACTCTGTTGGCAGATTAGTAGTGTTTGAAAATTGAATTTCTTTTTGAATAAATTTTAGATGAGAGAGGAAGCTACCATGCATGAGCTGTTTGCTCTAGTCCTAAGTCAGAAAGACCTCTCAAAGGCCGGAGATTTATTTTCCATCGATGACAGAGAAATAGAGAAGGATTTATCTTTGGTGCTTCACAGAATCTGTGAAATCTCAGCCAACGCCGACTATGTGCACAGCGTCAATGACCAGAGTGTTGTGGAAATCTGTGTAACTCGTGTTACATCTGCCATCAGGTAAGTAATTAACCTGCTGATAAATATTTTAGTCTAACCAGTTGACCATTTGATTTCTGTTAGTGACTTTGTTTTCTTAGACTTTCTTAGCACCCGCTTCTGATGATGGTGGCCAGTTCTGACCTTCAGCGTAAGGTCTTCTTGCAACTTTGTTAGTCTACCGTAATGTACTTAGGTTTAGCAGAGTTTGCCAAAAGACACTAGTCAAGCAGAATATTGAAATATCTTTCCATCTGGGCAGAAATTTGAATCTCTGACCTGTGCATCCAACATGTGAACTGGTAGTCTATCGTATGCATCAAGGCTACCATGTATATTGTATAATAATAATAATAATAATAATAATAATAACACGGACAATTTCTAGAGCGCCGTAATGCGACCATGCCGCTACTAGGGCGCTGTACAGACAACACCTACAGCCTAGCATGATAACCGGTCCTATTTAGCAGACGGATAGGCTTTGATGAAAAGATGACACTTGAGCCGGGTCCGGAATGCCTCAACTGATGGCGCAGAATGGATCTCGGGTGGAAGGCCATTCCAGCTACGCGGTCCAGCGACTGAGAAGGCCCGTTCTCCGAACTTTGTCTTCGTCCAGGGGACGAACAGGTCTACTCGCACATTTCCACTCAGATGAAGACCCGCAGCACATGATGATGTTGTCCTGCAAAAGTCAGTGATGTAGTCAGGCACCATGCCGTGGAGCGCCTTGTAAACGATCAAGCAGAGCTTGAACTCCACACGCTGAGGAACTGGCAGCCAGTGGAGCGTGTCACGCAGAAGGGGAGTCACGTGGTCAAACCGTCGCCGACCGCAGAGTAGCCTCGCCGCAGCGTTAAGGACCGACTGCAGGCCATCGATGAGACACTTTGGTGCTCCCACAAGAAGACTGTTACAGCAGTCTACTCGAGAGAGCACAAAGCAGGCCACGGCGGTCCTGGTGGCCTCGAATGGAAGCGACTTGAGACAAGTCCTGATGAGGCGGAGTTGGCGGAAGCATCGGCTGACGGTCGTACCAACGTGGGTCTTCATGGACAAGGTCGGATTCCATAACAATATGGTAATCTAAATGTATAGTTATGGTAATCCTTTGCCAGATGCTATGTGATAGTAATATATAAATG
The DNA here is from genome assembly GCA_963556255.1 of Allolobophora icterica. Taxonomy (NCBI): domain Eukaryota; kingdom Metazoa; phylum Annelida; class Clitellata; order Crassiclitellata; family Lumbricidae; genus Allolobophora; species Allolobophora icterica. Next base: position 77,014,092 of record OY744602.1, on the reverse strand, counting down.
GTGGAAAATATAATACAAGATAAAACAGCAAATTACTTAATACTGATTCTGATTTGCATTTTACTTTATGTATGTTTATTGCTTTTAATCATAACAGTGATTATTCTAACAGTAAGACTTGTAAATTTGTAGAGAGACCAATTCTATCGAGCGACACATTGCAGCGTTGGTGACACTTCTGGAGTCTTGTCTACGGCATAATCTCTGCCCCCACATGAAAGATGAGGATCCACCGCATGCAAAGATTGCTTCTGATGTACTCAGCTGCATATTTCTTGTAAGTCTGTCTGCGTGTACCATGAAACCACGTAACAATTATTTCTGGTGACTTGGCCTATGTATTAACCGAGGATGGTGATTAGACCACTGTCTGTTACATTATTATAATGCAACTTATAGAAGCCACATCAAGAACCAAATTTTATAAATGGTTTAAATGTACAATCATCGCCAGGGCAGAGATTTCTGCTCCACGTTTGCCTCCTAGCCGACTCGGCTATAATGAGTACACTGACCGTACACTTTGGTGGGAAGATGAGATGGCAAGGGAGAGGACTGGCCACCCACTCTTATATGCCGAGGCTAAGAAAATTAAGTTGCTAACACTTCATACCCATGGCTGCATCAGGGCTAACTTAGGGACTTCTCTTCTTCTTCTATGTTGCAATGAGGCCATGTTCTAAATTGGAATTAAGTTTTGGATTCATGTCTGTGGTCGTGTTGTATTTGTATTCGTGTTTTGGAAAATTATTAACTAAAACTAGTCTGAGTAAATCAGTACAATAACAGTTTGTGTTTATATGCTCTTAATAAGTTCTACTCTGTGGTGTGCAGACTGGCCAATGTGCCCGTGTGCCTTGGCATATGGGATCCTTTGGTTTCATTACGTGGGGCCTCTAGGGCAGAAAGGAATTAATTATACAATACACTGATAAATATTCTAAATTTATGCAAACTCCCAAAACTTGGGAGCCCTTGCATTATTGAATTGGCAAGGCCTCCAAAATGGTCTCAGTCTGCCTCTGTTAAGTGCTTTGTCTTTCTTTTTGAAATGACATCAGTATAGTGTTGGCTGAGGGTAAATAACTAGGGTAAGGACTTACTTTAATCTTTAGCACAAAGTAATAAAGCACCTGCACTGGAGTGTTTTAAATATTTCTTTTATTTCTATATTAAAAGATCATTTCAAATATCCACTAATTTGTTGTGTGATTGTTTTTTTATAAGTTGCAAACCAAAAGTAATGTTAGTGAGTATTTTGGACGTATAGAAATTATTCCAAGTACTTAATTGATATTTAACACCAGAATTTTACTAGTATGGCCTGCTCTTCTGCATATTCTATACCACAAATCTGAGTAAATTTCATTGTAAACAGTAGACCATGAGGCTTTATTTTCAATATAACCAAGTATTTAGGTAAAATTTTATAACATAAATTCAGTGTGCACTCTTTTAGGCCTGAAAAGGTACTGCAGCTGCAAATATCTTTAGCTTTCTCAATTAAACATCTTGTCAGTCATACGACATTGTAATACTGTTGATAGAGGTACCTTCACAGATTACTCCATTTAGAATATGTTATTTCTGTTACAGTTTGATTGAATTAATATTTTTGACAGTAATGTGTATATTTGATAGAATTATGCTAAGAAGTCGGTGATTGAGAAAGCTTTGCCAGTTGCTGTACGATTTCTGACAAAAGGAAATACCGAAGTCTGCCGTAGTCTGTCGAGTTACTTGTCGTTGGCTGCGATGAGTAATGCCAGACTTTTGGCTGCACATCTTCCTTTGATGCTGGACAGTATCATCGTTTATCGTAAGAGTTTCTTATTATGTTTACCTGTCTCTTATTATGAATATCTAGTAGGTCGGTTGTTTTTGTTGTCAGTAATGATAGGTAATTTATTTGCTAGGTGTTTTTGGCTGCTCCTTCTGGCTTATTTTTATCCCCTTCAGGTTCCAGTTCAGGGGAAGGAAAAGAACTTGCTTGGGGAAGGAGATAGGGAAGTGATATTGTGTAAAATAACCATGTAGTTTGGAGAGGGCATAAAAGCACTTTGTGGGGTACTTAAAAGATACTAAACGGCAGCTCTAACAACTGGCAGCTGCTAGAAATGTACTGTCCCTCTGCAGGGCTTAAAGCAAGCTGCAGCTAGCAACTGTTGCCCTGTCCATATTAAGACAACTGTGCACAGCTGATACAGACTGCTAAACAGCAAGTTCATGTACCACGTGTTAACTGGTCAGGTATGTTAAGTAAGTATCGGCAGGAGTCAGGGTGCAGCCACATATTATTGTGTGTAAACGGATTTCCACTAGTTGTGTAGATGACTAAGTACCTAACTTGGCATCATATGTGTTAGAGGGTAACGTAGGCAGTAAAATAGAGACAAAGTGAATGTGAATCAGTTAATTATCAAAATCAATTTAGTTTTGTGATTTGGTTTTTTGTAAAGGCAATCATAAGTTGGTTCGTGTTCTGCCACATGTCTACCATGAGAATCCAGAGGTCATCCTAAGTCACATTGCTGATCTGATTCACATGTTGCACGAATGTGAGGTTCCGGAAAAGTCCAGCATTCTTCAGCTCTGCTGTTTGGCTGCTCGTGACAGACCTCAGGTAAGAACCGAATGGGCCGATAAGTTGGTTTGATATGTGGTGTGGTTGCTAACTAGATAAAAAAATGCTAGGTTTGTGTAATGATTAATAACTATTTACCTAAAGCTCCATTTCATATAATAAGGTTTTTAAGTGGTTCAGAAGAAATGAATCTGTGTTAAAACCACTGCAAATCCAGATTTACTTTATAGTTGCTTGTAAAAATCAGTTGATGTGATTTTTCATTCTCCTGTAGGTGCTGGAGCCATGCATTCCACAGCTCTGTCACTACTTAACATCCACATTGACATCAACGGCCGTGCTTCAGTCGTTCAATGACATAGCAACGTATAATCCAGAGGCATTTGTCAGTTATGTTGGCAAGCTGAAGCAGACAGCTAGCTCTCAACCCAACACTCAGAGTCTTGTTGCACCAATACTCGGATCTGTTGGAAAAACAAACAAGGTCTGAATTGTTTTGTTGGTCTTTGATTAACAATATTCTTTTGTTTATATTGGTAAATATTTATGTGATCATGTTGTACAGAGAGAACAACTGGGAGACACAAACTGTCAAGCTCTGGAAACTGATTTTACACATCAAGTATTTTTTAAATTAAATTGTAATGATAATCTGGTTCATACTGTTAAAGTGTACATTGCATTAACTAGTAAATGTTTTAATTACTGCTCGGCTTTAGACACACTGAAATAGCATAGTCAGCAAACCACAGTCTATTTACCTGTCTTCACAAGGCTCTTTTCTTTATTCAAGATACCCTTGTGTTTGACCCTTTTTCCTATTGTGTATGATGTTAATTTCTGGTTGTTAGGTTCAGTCAAAAGATTGTGTTGGTTTCCTCGTTTCTCAGCTGTCTATAGCTGATAGTCATGTTCAACTGACGATGCTTCGTGAAATTAAAAACATATCGGATAGTTTTCCGAACATTTTGCCAGAATTCATGGCCGATATTGAGTCACTGTGCCAGATGAGTTCATCGACTGTGAAATTACTGGTTCAGCAACTTCGTGAAATTACCTTCCGAAGGTGCAGTGAGCTGTGGAATAATTAGTATAATTCACATTTTGAATAAATAGTCACCTTGTAACCTACTTTTCAAGTCTGTGAAATTAAGAACTTGTGATGACTTAGTTTGTGTAGTCAAATTTTGTTATTATAATATTTTGCTATACAAGCAGCTGATTATAGAAATGCTTTCAATGAGCTTAAAACTGGTAGAAAGGCTAAGGATTATACTGTTTAGGAGTTGCAGTTCAGCGTCACAGCAGCAAGTGCAGTTTATTCATAGAACTGATTATCAGATCCTAGATCACTGCCCTACAGTGCACTTTTATCACTAGTATGTTTTCTCTGTAACAAGTGAATCAGCCTTACTCGCATGCTAACAACAGTACACCTCTCTAAACAAAATCTGATAAGATCAGGTCTCGATTGGTTTTAAGGTATGTTGCTAGTATTTTAAATTGTTTTTAGAAAGATACATGAGTTGAAATTGAGAATAAACTTGTTTCCTGTTCTTTGTTGTGTGCAGGGGTAATACACCCAACCGACGTACTGTTGGGACTCAAACAGACGGCATTGTGACTGTCATCACCATTGGCAACAATAAGGCACTCGATCCAACAAAAGCCGATCATGTTGCCATACTGTCCAGTACTGTCCTCGGCGGGCTCAAGGACCAGAAGAATGCCAGTACCAGTACCCAGGACTTTGACTACACATCTTTTGCACATTCCAGTCAGTCTTCACATGCCACGACAGCAGGTCGGGCAAGTAATACTCGACGTGGCCTTCCACCAGGTTGTCTTCAGTTACAGATGTCCATGGTACCTCCGAGGAGTTTAACAGTGCCACAGGAAACCAGTCCACAGCTGTCAATGACTGGAAATTCCAGTACTAGTACAATCCAGCTGACGCCAACAAGCTCAAGGATCTCGGAGAAACTGATACGGTTAGCGGCTAAAAATTACTCAATTCTGGTATGCAATTGGGTTTTAAATAATATCTAAGAATTTTGCAAATTGGATCAACATTATGGCTAAATATTACCATATAGCATGAGCCAATTTTTCCAGAAATGCTTCGCAGATACCAAATAGTTTTCACGCCCATGACTGACATGACGTCATTTACAAGTTGATGTCAACCTAACTTTGTGACCTTGGAAAGGGGAAAAGTCTATGACCTGCATAGAAGTTTGCCCAAAGCAGAGCTTTTTCTAACAAATTATCTACCTGTAATCAAATAGTTTCTGTTCATATTACCTTTATTATTGCCAGTTGTGTGATTCATGAGTTAAGCTTAACTGCTTTCAATAAGACAATGTTTTTCACTAAATGATAATTGTAATTGTAATCACAAATAGGTATAGTGCCTCTTCAAGAGAGACTCGTTAGAGGTGCTCGTGACCTAACGACAGAAAAGCAGGATCGAACAAAATGTTCAAACGCGTGTGGAATGGAGGTAAAGGAAGACCAAAGGAAGTCATTTTGTGCTAGGCAGCCTATTCCAGAAAGTTAGACTGACCACTTGGCACCGTGGAGGTGTGGGCTGGGGGAACAACTATGTCACACTGTGCAGTGTGCAGCAGAGCATCTACGGCCAGCAATGGCTGAGACTGAAACACACGACTCTGTTAGATAAGATGTACACAGAACACATCCCACACTAACAGGCTAAGGACAACGGGGAAATGCATTCGTTCATGACCAATGGTTTTGACCTTATATGTATTTTACAGTCTAGGCACACACACACAAATACTGCACCATACAGTGAAATGATCAAGCCCTGCATGGACAGCACTGTGTCCAGTCAAAAAGAACTTGTAATAAGAACTGATGTTTGATGATGGTTGCCATCATAGTCTAAATTTAAACTATCCTATTTTATTCTACCAGATATTTGTCAGTATGTTTAAGCACATGTATCTTATCTATGTCACTTTGCCAAAAACTTATTCTTTTGCTTTATGTAACATTATGTATTCCCTTCTTCACCATGGATGTTTAGTGCAATCGCTGATGAGTGTGTTGCTGTTGCCCATTGCTATTGCCATGTGATCTGTTCCAAAATGTACTTAAATATTGTTTTTTAAACTGATGTAAAGTATCTGTTCTGTTGAAGGCCAGGTGCTTTGAGCCTTGATTCTCGTATGCTGTCAACATCTGGAATGAGTACTCTCCCCAATCGAGCCGCTCTACCAGGTGTGAGGGTAACACAGGGCTATCACATTCCCACTGGTGCAGTTTCTGCAACTCAGGTGTGTAGCATCGTTTTCTCATTTGGCTTATTGCCTCCGTTGTTCAGTCTCCACTTCTCATTTGTTTTTGTCTTTTTAATATCTTGTAACTCGAGTTTTAGTCATAAAACAGAGTTAAGATGGTATTGCAGTTATTAAAAGACATGAATGTATGAAGCCTTTATTAAGAATATCATTATCTTTTAAAATCTTATGAAAATCTTAGAAATATAAACTACCAATATCAAATAACCAATAAATTAGTTTTTCATTCATAAGGAATCATTTCAACATGAAGCAAAAAATAAATATACATGCCTCTTGTATTGCTTCTCTTAAAATTAAATTTTATAATATTTTCATGTGAGTGTTTTGGCATTTATTATTGATTTATGTAATTCGTTTTAGCAAGCTATTCCAATGCGAGATGCTATTCAGCAGTTTTGTGAAAAGCATCTTGATAAGATAAAGATGTACATTGACAGTGTAACCGTCAAAATGCCAATTCCAGTCACTGCCAGTTTACAAGGTTGGTGTTCGATTTTCTTTTTAGGTGTTTTCATTTCACTCTTATCCATTCAAACTCAGCGGGTTAAACCCTTAAATGATTAGAAGATGTTTTATCACCTAGGCCCTGATGGCACACGATTTTCACTGTGAAACGATCCATTGTTATTTAGCATTTTATCTCTACTTTCGATCTGTTTGTCCAGAGTTAGACAAAACATGTTTTTGGGCTACCCAAAGTTGCTGCAAACTATAGCCTTTGTTTTACTTTTCTGCGTTTAAGCCCCTGTAGAAAACAATTGTTAGTGACAACCTGTGTAGCGTGAGCATAAAACTGTGCAGAAAATAATGCCAGACAAAACAATTTTTTAGAAATTTTGAAAATAATTTCGTAAATGAAGGAGTTATGAAAAATGCGCATAGCCAAAAACCATCCTTTTACTCACGAAAATCTAGTTGAGGAGACTGTCTGAGGAGCTGATTGCGTTGTATTAAGCCTTATGAATTGGAAAAATGATGGATCTATGGCTTTTAGCTGGCTAAAATACATTACACTGCCATGAAATTGTTTAATTTATAATTAGATTTTGAAGATAGTCTGTCTGTCTACCTCACGTTTTGTTGTTTCTTTAGTGTATGGCAATCATAAATGGAGCTGTTCTTTGAACTTTGTCTGCACTGCTCAGTCAGACCATTGTCTGTATAGCTCCAGTTGCTTTTCATTCCGGACAAAGAATGCCAAGATATGGATCCACCTCATGTTTCTTGCCATCCAGGTTCAATATTTATACTCTTTAATTGAATTGATTGAACAATGTTATTTGTACATGATATGTCAGAATATTCATATTATTTCCTTCAAAGAGCCTCTTAAAGATGCTCCTTGGTGGCCTAAATGATGTCACTGAATCTTAAGAATGATAAACTTGGAAACAGAACATTTCTCATCACACTTGTTGTGTGATTCTGGGCTTAACATTGCATAGACAGGCAGAAAGATCCTCTTAAGATACTGGGGGAAATATCGTAGTGAAACTAGTAGAGATTACCTAACCTGATGTTCTCTGGAGTTTCATTCTCGGCTTTTTCATTTATTGGCATATATATTTTATCTTCTCTTGACTTGCATATAAATGAAGTTTATAACTAACTTTCTTTAACTTTAATTGATTGTTTTAACTGATTTGTTTTTAACTGTAAAATAGCATTAATTCCTCATAATTACTGTGGACATGGCTGGGAAATAAGTGAAGTCAATAAATACCTAGTTGCTGAATACAGCGCCTTTTTAGCACCCAACAGTCATGCTACTTATGCTAACCTAAGTAGGGTCAAAGTTCATTGATAACAAAATGTTTATCAGTAAGTAGAGATTGCTTATGTGAAAGAGATGTTGTGCTTGCCATTTGCTACTGTGGGGTTTTAGTTGTGTACTTGAATTTGGTTGTTTGATTGTCATTTTGTTAAGGAACGATCCCAGAGACCAGTGACAGCTCAGGACACGGCTGTTGCGAATCTCAGGTCGACGTGGGATGCAGTCAGGGTAGACTCCAGTTGCAGCTTTGTCAAACTGGTCACGTCCAATTTTCCATCAGCAAAAGTTAGTATACTTCGGAGTTTCATATAGTTATGAATTTAAAAAGTCTCTTGTATATGGTGTTGTTTCTAACCTACTATTGTTGAGTCCTAAAAAGTCCTAAACTATTGTAAATTTACTGTTAACTGGCCATTCTATCAGACGACGGAGAGGACTGGCCACCCACCATCATATGCTGAGACTAAGAAAACGAAGTCACTAGCACAGCATACCCATGGTTGCCTCTAGGAGTTAGCTTAATGGACTGATCTCTTGGTGTTTATTTAAGTCTACCAGTGACAAATTATTACATTACATATGCGTGTTTCACTAAATCATCCTTTAAAGTTTTTCTTTCTGAAAAACCACCAAAACAGTAATTTCCTTGCCATTATTATGAAATGTTTTATAACAAATCAGCTAAAACCCGACATTTAAAACAATAAAATGGAAATATGTTCAAGGCCGATTACCTAGTTCTCATTGTCATAGGTTAAAGTTTCAAATATTTTTTAAATTAAATTAAAATTTTTATGATTATTTTTAACAATTATTATTTGTAATGATTATTTTGTAATGATTATTTTGCAATGGTTATGTTTGTAATGATTATTTTTAGTGTCATAAAAATAAAAAGTTTTTGTTATTTGTTTTACTTCAGTATTACTGATGTACTATTGGAATTGTGAACATATTGCAGTATTAATTTAGCTCATTTTGTTCATACACCTACATACATTGCTTATTTGGGATATAATATCTGACATGTATTTCTTTTGTGTAGGACCAAGCTACCATAATGCAGGAGTTGACTGCGATGCAGTACTTTGATCTATTTGAATTTCGCGAGAACCAGTGGTGCTGTTTCATGTGCAGCCATCCAGAGAAAGCGGTTGAACTGCTACAGGCCGATGGACTGCCTGTCTTTGAGGGCCCACTGAAGGAGAAAAAGGGTCGTCTCAAAGTACTGAAACCGTGGAAAAGTCGCTACTACACTCTGTCTGGGGCAACCATCACTTACAACAAGAGAGATTCAGTGAGTTTTGTAGTTGACTGTGTGGTTTTATAGATCTAATAGTTATGAATAATTTGCTTTAAATTACGTAAAGGCAAATTAGAAATACTGACTTGCTTCTGTTTCTGTATTACCAGACAATTAGTAATTGATTATGTTTATGAGCATTTGAGCCACATTATTTGTCTGCTTTTACTGGACTGTGCTTTTAGGAGTATACACATGTATAATTGTATATTCACATGACCTGAACATTAAGGTATCTGTGTATGTACATTGTAGAAAGACACTTACTATAGCACCTTTAGAAATTATCCTAGCATAACCTCATCTGAAAATGTCTTTAATATCGCATAGATGACGTGTTATGGTATATAATAATGGTAGTCAGAAGAACATACCTGTTGAATAGGCGCTGTACAAGTTTTGGGATTAAGATTACAATTATAATTGCAGTGGAATACTAGTTTGTGTAGTTTAATTGGGTTGACGTAACCAATATTTTTGTGTGTATCTGAAGAACTTCTCAGTGGTGCTAGGATGTGGCTAGCTAACGGTTACTTAAAATTGACATGGGTACTTGAACCATGTCATACTGATATATGAACTGGCAGCTTGTTACATCAAATCCTGATTACAGTGTATCGGGGCCAGTTGATCTAAGTGAACACCTAGTGAAAATCTGATATGATGAGACTTGATTTTGTGAAAATCCTGATATCCTGCTGATGCATTAGCCAAAGTTCATGCACTCATTTCAGCAACAAGCGATAAGCAACATCCAGACTGTGAAGGTGATACGAAAGGGTGGAAGAGGCATTCCAACGGCATTCGAGGTATTTGCGAACGATGAGACGTACGTTTTCAAAGCAAGAGATGCAGAGAACGTTGAGCAGTGGGTCCAGTGTCTTCAGATAGCAATTGCACGAACTCAGCGCCTGAACAGAGACAGCATCAGCAGCGACATCAACGTCCCACGATGGGCTTCCCTCGGAAGACCTGTCAAAATCTCCTCGAACGCAACACAGTACCTTCGACATGGCTCTCAAATCAGATTATGATTAACGGATAGTCTATGTTGTTTTGTTAGAGAACATTTTTCCTTTTATTTATTGGAACAAAATTGCATTCTGACCCTTATTTCAGATGACTCGAAGGAGAATTATGGGTCCAATCGAGATTGGTCTGCAAACACAAATTCGAATGATACTAAGTAAAACTTGTGACCTGATTTGCTCCAGCTGATGTTTGCTTTTTACAATCTTGCCTGCTTTTAATGGTTTTTACTTCATGGCCAAGGCTGATGCTTATTTTTATGGATGTATGCTTGTTATTCTGTGTGTTCTGAACGTTGTCTGGCACAACTGTGACACACTGTTTAAGAATTGTGACACACTGTTTAAGAACTGTGACACACTGTTTAAGTCCAGTGCAGGCCATCATGTTGGTGACATGCTTGTATTGTCTGTAACATCTCTGTTGCCACGTGAATGGTTAACTTTCATTCCAATCTTGTAAAAGTGATGCCTTGAAATATTGATATTTTTTCATTCACTTCCAGTTATGATTATATACCAGTCATTTAACAGTTTCAATTATATTGCAACTGATTGGTCTGTTTTTCATTAAATTGTTTATGATTATTATGACTGTGGCTGATGAAAAACTTGAGGCTATGATAATCAGTTACTTGTTATTTTTATTTGTAAATGTTGATTTTGAATTTTTCTACAAGTTTTGTTTGATTGGCATCACGGTGGATATTGGTCGATAAATTTTTTATATTTGTTCTAATCTTTGTTTACCTGCAGTGAACAATGCTTAAATGATAACTGGATTGAGATGTATGCAAGGCTGTAGGCTCAATGACTCCAGTATCACTACTGTCTGGTTGGATAAATTTTCTGACAGGTTTTCAGGGTATGAAGTATGTTTGCTAAGTTTTATAACTTAGAAGGTTACTCTGTTTTTTACTTTAGCAAGTTACTCTGAATTTCGTAATAGGGACGGACTGTATCTGTGAAGTACTTTGAGACACTATATACTCTGAGGCACTCTGATTATTTTAATTTGTTGATTGATTGCACATTTGATTACCGATTGTTTGAAATACTTGCAGCATTCAATGCAATTCTAATACTGTCTATTTCTTGAAGATGACTTTTGCAATTTTTTCAATCTACTTTGTGATGAAGAAAAATGTGTCCTATGCTTCCTATGATGGGTTCTGTACCTTGTCCACTGACAAATGTTGCAGCTTTGTGTTGGGGGTCGTCCATAAAGGACATCCACAATGAGGGGAGGGAAGGGTCATCACAATGCGGACAAGGGGAGGGGAGTTATGACCAGTGTGGGCGACCTCATCTATTCTTGATACTTTCCGATAGTTTTTCAGTACAATTTTCAGTACAACTTGGGCCTTAAACAGTCAGATGACAGACAATCTATATGAAATCTTGTTGTCATTAGTACTGTTCCACTGCAGACAGCTCAATAACCATTTCATCAGTGTCCACAGGGACTGTGGTATCATAATAGTAAAAAGAATGATGATGACATTAAAAAGTGGGTTTGTGTTTGGCATGTAAAAGCAGTTGAAAGGAGACGTCCGTTGATGGGTATGTGAATCCATGCTGCCACACCCCAGGAGTCGTGTAGCAGGTTCCCTTCTAATGCAGATGTCTGCAAAGGGGGAGGGAGTGAGGGTAAGGCCAAATGCGGACAAGGGGAAGGTAGGGGTCCAAAGTAGGTAATTTTTTGTAGACGTCCTTTATGGACGACCCCAACGACAAGCGACATTGGTTTCCCAGTCACTTTTAGTACACGCTTGTCGTTAATGTGTTAAGAGAACATGTGTGCTTAGTCGAGTTGTTATTGCTTACTGCCTTCTTTGGCCTTGTTAAGGACTCTTGTGCTTGCCTTCATACATGTGCATAACTCCTTGGAGGCCTTCATCTTTAATTTGATTGCCTCCCGTATTTGCACAAATTTTCAATCTTGATCATTCTGGTTAAACACTAGTTCCAGAACATTCTGTTTGCAGTTTTTTCCTTTTTGCTTGAGGTGAACATGTAACTTTGTCTGCTCTAAAATTTCTTCTACTTCTTAGCAGCTGTTATGATGCACATCTGACTTTATGAGCAAGAGAACATGCTTTCTTTGTTTAATCACTAGTGTTCATTTGAGTGCTTTTGTGGAATTCAGAAGTACCGACTATAATAGGATATTAAGCAACTGTACTTTATCTAGTAAATTGTAAGATTACGTAATACGATACGATAATTATTAGAGTGAGGAAATAAATTAATAAAATAGTGTGGTGTTCCAGCACTGTTCCATACACAAGACTCTTAGTTTTTGTATTGTTAGCAGTAGATTAGTTTCAAGTAATTTGACATTTGCTTTTAATGGAGTTATTTTGTAATTGTGATATTGCATAATGAAGACATCTGTCAGTAAGGCTTCGTTAGTTAGTTTGTTCAGACATCAGCTAATTAGACATGTGAATGTTCATAGGTTGCCCATTGTTTCTCTAAATGCTGAACTCGCAACTCTCACAGTATCAGTGTGCTTCAGATTTTATAAGTTTCTAAAACCATTATTTTAAGACTGCAAATGCAGTGCTTTTTCTTTCCACCTGGCTTCATCTGACTGTGGTGAAGTACAGCTTTCAGCTGTGACCTGTGTAGAGTTTAGGTTTTTATCGTATAAGTTATTGTTCGCTGAGATGTTTTTCTCACACTTTTAGCTTGCTCTACTAGAATGGAGTCTATGTGCAGGTGATCCAAAATCCTTTACTTGTTCAAGACAAAATTTGAATCAAATGAAGCTGACCCTCTGATACTTTCTTGCTTTGGCCATCAGTTGATGCTCAGATGATATAATGTATAATTTCTCAGTATAGTTTTTTAATTATTGGATTCTGCTTCACTGATTTCATTTGCATCATGTAAAACATTTTGTGTACAGACCATTGTTACCTGTTTTTCACACGAGGAAAGAGGACATTTTATCTGCCATAGTGGTACAAAATAAAATTTATTCTGTGGTCGTGTATGTAGCAGTATGTGGGATAATGATAAAGGTTGGAGTCTTGATTTCGGAGGAGAAACAAACAGTTCCAGGACAATTGCATTGTAATGCAAGGTAATTGCTAATTTTTGTATTAATGTGAGATAAAGTAGTTGTGCATTTATTGATAATGTTAATAAAACTGAAGAGTTCACTATAAGTCTTTACGAAAGACAATCAGGGCATCAAGGTTTGAAATTTATTGGCATTTAGAGGTTGCGATTTTACATATTATGTCATTCCTATTTTCTAGCCTTTAACAATGATTCTGTAGTAAACCGTGAAGTTTTTTATGTGTACCAAAACGTTAACTCTGTGAGTCACTGCAGTTGTGGTATACTATGGATTATGGTAAAGTTTTGTATTTTTTGAGCTATAAATAAAAAAGATCAATAAGTCATTTTGATTTTACTTCAGTTTTAAGATCAATGTTTTAGTTCTTTCTGCAGACAAATTTGTATAGTCAATTTAAAGTTTAACAGAAACCATTTGTTGCTGTCGTTATTCTACGTGTATATCATTTTGTAGCATAATTTCTATTAAAATTTAGTAATATTTTTAGTTGTTTCCTTAAACAGAAAATACATGTATGTGTATATACTTAAATACAAGTGCTGAAATTCTTTTTCGTGAAAGCCATGCAGCATAAAAATGAAAGCATGTTGGTTTCTTAGCTGTGTGTGAATAGAGCATAAACAGGCATTGTGGAGTTGATTTCCTGTCAATACGGTATTGGCAATATCATATAGGATTATAGGGCCTATATTAAAATAATGCAACATGGAAATTAAATGGCTTAATCAGTGCTTTTTTCATCCAAGACGCTCAGGAACGGCGTTCCGGCAACTTTTTCAGCTATTAAAAATAATTTAGTTATTTTAATAAAAGAATTATAAAGTTATTTTAATTTAATGTGACGTCAAAAATTTTCTTGGGAAAGGTCTCATCGAGATCCCCACCGAAAGCCCGGGAGGTGACGAGGAGGATGGAGGACGGTACGTTGCACTGATGACGGAGGAACCGAGAATTTGCGGAATTCAGAGGGAGATCGTTCCAGAGTTGTGGTGCTATGTTGGATATGGCTCGGTTGGAGAACTTGAGATGAGTAGTGACTGGCGGTCGAGAGAGACTGAGATAGGAGGAGGATCGGGTGGGGCGGTTGCCTGGATGATGAAGAGATCACGGAGATACATGGGCTGGGAATATTGTAGGGAGTTGTAGGTTAGTGATAGGACTTTGAAGTGAATTCGTTCTGGGATTTTTAGGGCTTATATTAAAAAGGTCTCAGCCGTCAGGTCTTTGGAATTCTATGTCTTGAACATTACGATAACAGCGTTATAGATAAAGATGATGATTGGGCGTTCTGTAGCGACAGCTTAGGATAAGTTGCAAACGCTTGATTTGGGTGGATTCAAAGTTGAGGAAGAGGGAATTGCAGTAATTGCAAGCTTTGAATGAACAATGGAGGTAGCATTGGTGGAAGCAGTTTGAAGGTTGAGCATGGGCCGGATGCGTCGGAGGTCACGAATGTGCATGAAGCAGGATCGCGAGAGTTTGGAGATGTGGATGTGGTCAGAGCAGAGGCGTAACTTTGGACTAGAAAGTGGGTGGTACAAAATTTCGCATCGTTTCCCCCTCAAGACTGTTAAATAATTATAATGGTGCCCATTGAATCTATATTTGGTGCCATTTATGCGCAATTCCGAATAATCTCATCTTATCTGAACATTTATAAAGAGCTTCTCTCAGCAGGGCTATACAGAAGCGCTCTCAACGTGACAGGCCCGTAAACAAGTAAGTCTTTAGGCAGCGAAAAGAAGCAGGTGTGATCCCCTCTAGAATCCTACTACGGACTGCAGGGGGAAGGTCATTCCATAGTGACGGACCCACTAGGAATAAAAGCGAAGGCCCGATGCTGGGTCAGGGAAGTCCGCGATCGAGGAACAAAGAAATCAAGTCGGACGGAGGAAAGAAAAGGACGAGAAGAGCGGGCAGAGAGTAGTTTACATATCAAATCACAGAGATATTTAGGCGCTAGACCTGCTGGGACTTAGTTACTAAGAATAATGATGATGATGATAAAAAATAAAAATAATAACAGGCCTATAATAATAATAATAATAATAATAATAATAATAATAATAATAATAATAATAATAATAATAATAATAATAATAAATATAGGCCTAATAGGCCCTTAATAATGATAATAAGCATACTAATAAATATAATAAAATAACAACAATAATTACATAATAATAATGACAATAATAATAATTTAAAATTACTAACAGACGTTTTCATTGTTGAAGAGACGTGTTTCGATCATAATTGAAGTGAGGTAACAATATAATCTCTAAATTTAAGCTTAATAACATTTTGTAGACTTTTATAATTGAAGTGACGTAGGCCTAACAAAGGCCTTTATTGTATAAATCTAAAAATTATAATTATAGACCTGTTTTTCTTAATCGAAATGACTTAGGCCTACGTAACAATTGCTGGTATTTTATTCTCTAACTTTAAACATAGGCCTAATATCAATAGACTTTTCCATAATTTAGGTAACGTAGGCCTAACCATGGCCTTTATTCTCTAAATCCAAGATTAAAAATAATAGACGTTTTAATAATTAGAATGACGTAACAATAAACCTCTGTTTTCTAAATTTAAAGTTATAATAACAGTAAACTTTTTCATAGCTGAAGTGACGTAACAAAGGCCTTTATTCCCTAAATGCAAACGTAGGCCTATTATGACAATACACTTTTCGATAATTGAAGTGACGTAACAAGGCCTTTATTGTGTAAAGCTAAAAATTAAACAACATAATAACCGTTGTACGTCTGTCTGTCTGTCTGTCTGTCTGTCTGTCTGTCTGTCTGTCTGTCTGTCTGTCTGTCCCGTAACAAACACTATTGTGACGTCACTATACTGCCGCCTTGGCGACGGCTATTATAGGCCAGCAGACTAGCTTTCTAGCTGTGTTACGCTGTCTTGATGACGGCTATAGGCCTATAATATGACGTCATAATATAACGGAGAAGTAAGCTTAATTGTTATCACTGCAATAACTAGCTGTAAACCCGTGAAAAATCACGGTGTATAAAAACAATTATTAATAACGTCATATTATAGGCCTATAGCCGTCGTCAAGACAACCGTCAAGACAACCGTCGCCAAGGCGGCAGTATAGTGACGTCACAATAGTGTTTGTTTACGGGACAGACAGACAGACAGACAGACAGACGTACAACGGTTATTATGTAAGTTGATAATTGTTTTATATACCGTGATTTTTCACGGGTTACAGCTAGTTGCTAAATAATGTGTTTCATAATTTAAGTGACGTAACAAAGGCCTTTATTCCCTAACTGTAAACTTATAATGACAATAGATTTTTCGATAATTGAGTGTGACGTAACAAAGGCCTTTATTGTACAAATCTAATAGTTACTAAATAATATGTTTCATAATTGAAGTGACGTAAAAAGGGCCTTTATTCTTAAAATTTACTAAGAAAAAACGTGTTTCATAATTGAAATGATGTAGGCCTACCAATAAGCCTTTATTTCAGTGGCGTAACTTTGGTCTAGAGAAAGGGGGTGCCAAATTTCGCTTTGTTTTAGCTTCGCGACTGTGAAATAATTATAACGGCATCGTTTATATTACACGCATAATAATAATTATAGGCTTGACGATGATGATGATGATGATGATGATGATGATGATGATGATGATGATGATGATGATGATGATGATGATGATGATGATGATGATGATGATGATGATGATGATGATGATGATGATGATAATAGTGACAGCAATAATAATAATAACAATGAGAGTGATGATAATGATGATCACACTGATGATAATGCTCAGTAATTGTTTTGTATCTTGAGGGCTTCCTCAGATAAAATAATAATGGACAAAAACAATGGGTATGAAAAGTGGGGGTGCGGTACCATCCAGCATAGGCGTAATTTGTGGGGGGTACGAGGGGTACCCGTACCCCCCACTTTTTGGACTGGGGGTACCGTGTCCCCACTTTTTGAACAATGCCAATGAATATTTTATTACTGTGCCTTCTCAGAGATCGCACTCTCAGCCTCGTTTCGAGTATGTATGAAACTGGTACCCCCACTTTTTAGACCAAAGTTACGCCCCTACCATCCAGTCCAAAAGTGGGAGTACGGGTACCCCTCGCACCCTCCATAAATTACGCATATGGGTTAGAGAAGGGGAGGTGTGGATCAAAAGTAATACAAAGATTGCGGAGGTGAAGGTAAGAGACTCTTAGAGACCACTATAGTTAGTCGATAGGTGCATGGAAGGGTTAGGGATTTTCTTGATTTGATGAGGAAGGTCTATGATGATGAATTCTATTTTGGAATGGTTAAGGCAGAGGAGATTGGATGACATCCACTGTGAGATTAGGTTAACCACGTTGGAAGGTGGAGAAAGAGCTTGCGGAGAGGGATATGTAGATTTGGGTGTCGTCTGCGTAGAGATGGTGGTCAACAGAGGAGGATGTTATGAGACGGTTTAAATGTTTGGATGAAGAGGAGTGGACTCAGGACGCAGCCTTGAGGGACACCACAGGAGAGAGGGAGGGGTTGCGAGCAGTGGCTGGAGTCTTTAACAGAGAAGGATCGGGAAGACAAGTAAGACTAGAGCCAGAGTAGAGCAGTGCCAGAGACGCCAAACCAAGAAAATAATCGTTGAAGGAGGAGATTGTGAATGATGGTGTAAAATGCGGCGGAAATATCGAAAAGACAGAGACGGGAGACTTGCCGATGGCTGACGGCAGAGACCAGTTTATTGCACAGAGATGCAAGTAACGTTTCTGTGGAGTGGTGTTTAGTGAAGCCTGATTGGTGGGGACACTGGGGTCATGAGGTGAATCAGAAGAGAGGTAGTCGTTTAGCCGAGCAAGGACAATAATTCGTTCAGTTAACTTAGATAGAAAGGAAAAGATTGGAGATGGGACGGTAGTTAGATAGGTTTTCCTTGTCAAGATTTGCTTTTTTGAGAAGGGGAGTAAATAAATATGCAATTGGGACGTGAGAGTGAGATAATCGATAATTTTGGTGAATAAAGAAGTGAGGACAGAGGCGCACGTACAGTCTTTCAGAAGAGAGGTGGGGGATAGCATCGAGTTCGCACTGCTTGTTGGGAAGAGAGTTTAGGAGGAGTGACACTTCTGCTTCGGAGGCGGGAGAGAGAATTTGAAGCGGTAACTGATAGGCAGTAGGAATAGAGTTGACAGAATGGGGTGAATTAGTGCTGAACAGATTGAAGTACTCTATTACTCCTTACACGATATCTTAATTCTCATGTCGAAGTAAGACGAGTCGAGATCTTGCCTCGTCTTGAGAATTACGACGAGGCACTCGCCTCGTCTTGCCTCATATACTAACTATACGGGCCTGATCACTTGGACAAAAGTATTTAATAATACAATTACTAATGCATCGCTAAGTAGGCCTGATTGCTAATTAACTGTCGATTTTGTCCTGCTGTATACGAATTGTCCTTGTTGTTTCTTTAGGCCTACACATATTTTTTGCTGGAGTCGGGAGCCGGGCCATGCAGCTAATTCCTTACCGTTAAGTATAGCTAACAAAACTCAGGGAGATAAGACCAGAGTAGATAAAGCCCAACAGGAATCAGGAATGTCATATGTAGGGCGCAAGAAGCCAGTATGACAATATTCCCACATGGGCTCCGCATATCCCGCATATGGACCCACACATTTCTGTAGACCTATTTAGGAAATATGAAGCCCATAGGGCCTACATGTATATTATGGGAATATTGTCATAATATAGGGCCTAGGCTTGGCGTATCCTATATAGGCCCTACGATGTAGCTCTTACGATACGATAAGAAAGATCACTGAGTGCACACCGAGAAGTTAAGATACAGAGGGTTAAGAGAGCGAAGGGTAAATCAGTATATGTATAGCTAAGAAGGTTAACCTCGCAATGATATCACCGTAGACAGTACTGGGGTATTCTGTTACTCATCACCGCCCTTGAGAGAAAGGTTTTGCCATAGCGTTAAGTTTTTAAGTAACAGAAGGACGAGCAAAGGAAAAAACGGAGAAAAGAGGTGATTAGACCTAAAGAAACGACAAGCATGCTCTAGTGAACGACAATCGCGTAGGCATGGAGCAGCGCAGGAGCAGGAGGGGAGGAGTATGAAAAGAAAAGCTAGAGGAGAAACAAAAATAGAACAAGGTACGTGACAAAGGTAGAAATCGAAAATTATGCACAGAATCTTATATAATTATATGGATCTACATAGAGGACTCAATCGGCGTGATATTCTCGTTGGCGTATATGAAACAGAAACATATCACAACTGGCCTGTACAACGATGCCAGCTACGTTATAGAAAGATGAGGAATTTTGTTGCTTTTTAATAGAAGCTTGCGTCACGTTTAACGAATCCAATTCTAATTATAAAAAAACAGGAATATTATTAATGTCATATTGCCTATTTCGACACTTTATAGGGCCTACGTAATATGCTATTAATAGCAGAAGTCCGGATCAGACGGAAATTTCGATTCATGTGCATCCCTGCAGACGAAACTGAATTGGTAATTGTACAAAATTTATATAGCGCAACTTTGAGATGCGCTACAAAGACCCAATACATCTGAGCAAGTCTTGAGCTGAATGATAAATAATATCATTCTGTGCGGATTAGGCCAAAGCAGTGTGATTCTCCTTACAGATTTTATTTTAGTTACAGTTACAGTTATAGTTAATGGTTTTTCATTTTAGTTATAGTTACAGTTATAGTTAATATTATTTTTTAGTTACAGTTATAGTTATCGTTAACGAAATCATTTTGCTTTCGTTAACGAAAACATTTTCGTTACCGTTATCGTTAATGAAAATCACACTGAATTATGAAGACGTGTTACACAATAGGCTAATTTGCTTAGAGCTTTGACGAATGGGTGCATTCAGCTTCATGAATACACAGCGCTCCATAGGCCTATTCACCGACATCCAAGGCGAACATAGGAATCATTTTGCTTTCCTTAACGGGTGTATTTTCACGTTCTCACGTTAGTTGATATTGCACATTTTTTTATTCGTATTAACGAAAATAGCAATGAATTTTCGTTAGTGTTATTTTCGTTATAGTTATAGTTATAGTTAATGATATTTTTTAGTTATAGTTATATATAGTTATCGTTAACGAAATCATTTTTTGTTCGTTAACGAACATTTTCGTTATCGTTAACGTTAACGAGAATCACACTGGGCCAAAGTGCCTCAAACAATCTTCCTGATTACTGTAGAACTTAAAATCGCATGTAAAAAGTTCTCCAGACACTGTTGTTCGTTTTGATGACCTTTAGTTGTCTAATCGCTTGTCGTGTCACGATCGTATGCGTGATCAACTCACGTAATATTGCTAATAACTGTAATGAACCGCGTTAAATTAAAACAGAGAAACGTATGAACTATAAACAGAAGCAGCAAGTCATGACTACCGATCTACCGTGTTACGTGTTTGATAAAGAAAAACGTTGTCCTGAAGAGGTTTCTTTTCTTAATAATTCCTTCAACTTGAGTTGCAATAAGCTGCTTCGTGTTTCTAATAAAGTAAGTTATACGGTAGCGCTTAAGAGCAGACGACGGAGCACAATGACGGAGGATTTTGAAACTTTTTGGACATCCTGAGAGCTTATCCTACGGGCGAAGCGAAATATTTGTGTAACTTAATCCTGTTGCGCTTAGGATAATTACAGCGTGCATCGTGTTGCTGGAGGCGGACTCTTTTTGAGTATGACGCATGTCACCCACGTCAGACATGAAGCAATTTCGTCATGGACTCCTCTGTTAGACCTAATTACAACAATGCCACGACAAACAATCGTGCAGACAATGCAGACACTGAACGCACGTGTATGCTATAGTGGATGGATAAGTTCTCCGATGGACCAGAGGTATCATTTCCTTCCCTATAGGTAGCCTACAGTCTGAAATCCCTCATACAATCAGTGGCGTCAGCCGCGTCACTATAGTATTGTAAGTATATTATAGTTATGCATTTATAAAGCGCCTCTCGCAGTACAACCTAATCAGAGTGCGGGGAGGGTGCAGTTTGCACCGGGTGACACCTTCAGAGGGGATCACACCAAAATGACAAAATGACTGTCTAAAAAATACGTGTTCTGAGTTTCAGCAGAAATTATTTTAAAATTAACAATAACAGATAACAATAAAATATTTTTCGCAGGCCCAAGCTTATATAAACTGTATCAATACCAATTTGCCAAAAGCTGAAACTCTATGCTAATGTACTTTTTGAACCTCTAATGCGCTCCAGTCAGTGCCGTCATTATTGCCCAATTAGGCATACATTAACACTTCAAATTACTTGATTTCGTAACTTTCGTCTGCATGTGCTACGAGCATGGGCTGTTGTTTTCATTGGATACAAGAAGTGTAGCACAAGGTCTTTACCTGCTGTCTGTACTTTAACTTTTCTGTGCTACCTGCATTTATGGTGTGATGTACTTCAGGAAGTTAATCTTACACAGCAGTACCTGCAGACTAAGGCCCTTAACTCTCGACAAGGTGGTAAAAAAGCAAGAGGCACTAAGACTTTATCTAAACGAGGAGCTTAGTCAATATTAGACGTTTTGACATTTATCGCTGAATTGGACTTCATAGAATCTCTCCCAATCCTTTCACTAAGCTCTAAGTTATTTCTAACGATCTGTGTGTCTGTGCTTCATGCGAGAGAAGCTGAGACTTATAAAGAACTATTTGCGATCTGCCATGGGACAGTCAAGGCTTTCCGATCTTGCGATATTATCAATTGAAAGTGAGTTGGCGAAAGGTATTGATTTCGATGAAGCGATTGACAAGTTCGCTGCCTTGAAAGCCAGGAAAGTATAGGTCTAAGTTCCGATTTAGTCGAGATGTTCACTAAGTGCTGAAATGTTTGCGTATTTGTTTCTGTTTTATTGTAGGCCTATTATTTCATCATAGGCCTAAATGAGTATATTTCCATAAATTTTTATTTTAATTGCTAACCTGATTTTTATTGATATTATTACTATATTACATTGTTTGAGGAAATAATCAGCCAAATTTCCAATTATTTTTCCTCATATAAACTTTGCCAATTGACATATACTGTAGTTAGCTTATTATATAATTTTGTGTATTCTTTGAACACTATTTCACAATGAGGCCTGTGTAAGCTGCAGTACCTTCATTATCAGTCTTGTTGTCAAGACCTTAAACCTCAGGACCAAGACCAAGACTTTGAACCTCAAGACCAAGACCAAGACTTTGAACCTCAAGACCAAGACCAAGACTTTGAAGCTCAATACCAAGACCGAGACCAGGACCCAAAAAATCACAATCATATCGAGACTTCTATTCCTTACTAAAAAAATTGTCAAGTCGGACTACTCGTTACTTTAATGAAAACATGAGTCTTTTATTTTATTCAAGCAAAACAACTCTAAATGCAGACTGCAGAGAATTCCGAATTCGTATTTACAAAAGTCCTTCATGCGAAATATTATTCCAAATGCCTGTTGCATTTTATAAAAATCATTTCGCTCATGATTTTCTGACGAAGACGTGATTTGTGGGGCCTCATAAAAATTCTGCCACGTGAAAAAATACGGTCTGCAGGTGCTGAAATCGCAGGCACACACAGCAGCGTTTCAAGCACCTGATGTAAATGTACAAATCGTGTGTCTGTTTTGAAATCATTCCTTGGTTAACCAGAAGTCAAAATAATTGTCCAAAGCAACTGTAAAGCCTCATTCATACGTGTAAATACTAAAGTAGTAATTGTATTAGTAATTATGGGATAAATTAAAAAAAATTTGCGGTTTGTTAACTGACTGTTCATGTTGACAAAAGTCTTGGTCTTGGTCTTGCAAAACCAAGACCAAGACTTTGAACCTCAAGACCAAGACCAAGACTTTGAACTTCGAGACCAAGACCAAGACCAAGAGTTTTGGTCTCAAGACCAAGACCAGGACCAAGACTTTTAAAAACGAACTCGAGTCACTCGAGACCAAAACCTTGGTCTCGAGGACAAGACTGGTCATTACCCTCCATATTTCAAACATCACGTTGATATATATTTGCTAATTTGATTTTTAAGGATGCAACTGCTGATCTGATAGTAGGCCTAAATGATTAAAGTAAAATAAAAAATATGCATTTGTAATTTTAATTCTGCTTTTTTATGTCACTACTATAACTATTACATTAGTGGTATGTATACAGGAATTACGATTTACGAGTAACATTATAGTACAAAAAACATCACTAAGAATACTGTATGGTCTGGTAAGGGACTAAGGTAGGAAGTCCATGGGTGACACCATGACTACTGCACTGGGTGACACCAGCCCTAGTGACGCCACTGCATATAATGCAACCGTTCAAGCGATACTATGCTTGGCCGGTCCGGCTTCGACGATTGAAGACGTTTGTAAAGCTTTTTTAATTTTAAGAAAACTTTGTCCACGTGATGGATTTCCGTTGCAACGTAGGCCCTATACGTAATATTTTTACGGTTCGCAGAATGGATGCGTTTTGCTGTCCACAAGACTCACGACGTGCGGATCCGATTTACCTGTGATCCGACTGCTGGATGCATCCAGCCTCTGGCTTCGTCTTTGTAGCTGCAGAAGTATCGGTGTATGGACGTGTGAGTGTGTGGGTGTGTGTGTGTCGTTGTTTCATCCAACAAGCAGAAGACTAGCTAGCGTCACAGTCTGACACTGCGGTCCACATGATGCTCCCATATAAAGACCCGAGTGGCTGTCTCTGCCTCAGTTCAACTCTCTTGCGCTGCAGCTCCAGGTTTTCGAGATGCTGTTCCAATCTTCTGCGACAGGTGGTGCCGACGGTTCCCGTTCAGCTGCTGGTGGTGGTGGTGGTAGTGGTCTTAGCTGGCCGATGACTTCCGTCGTTATCTTCGCTATCCTTAGCTCCACGTGCTGCAATGCCTATCCCGTCGTCGACGCATCAGAAGCAGCGAGTGACAAGAACTTCTCACCAGACTTGGTTCTACCGGCAGATGTCCAAAGAGTACGTTGACCGTTTATGCATACGAATATGTTTTTTTAAACAAAATATGAAGTATTTTATTATTAATAACCTCTATCGCACCGAAGTATTTAGCCTACATATCACTTAAATCTATTAGCTAACTGAGAAACTATTTTCCGTATTCTAATTAGATCTTTTAATAGATAATATTTATGTATGCAATTTTTAATAGGTCTGTGCTAGGCCTAATATTTAAAAAATATTCCATACGACCAACAATTTAAGCCTGTTGTTAGTACAAATGTCTCAAAAGTAGATTATTGTTACTTCAGATGAGTTGTCCGTGTCAGTAAAATAAGTTTTATAAACAGATAAATTGATTCAAAAAGTTCACTAATGCAATCTTTGTTCGAGTTGTGTTCTCATGCAGAAAAATCAAGAAGTCAAGCGCCAGTGTAAATTACGAGCTATATATACACGCCGACGTTTAAAGCACGAAATTGATTTATACGCTTTTTAAAACTTACTCAAAATCAATTTTAAAAAGGATTATTTCTGAATTTATCTATGTACTTGTTCATTTCTAACTTTTCTTCGGATCATTCCCATCATGAGAATCTAACCGTAGCCTTAACCATAGATTCAGGCTTCAGCTTTCCATTTACGCACACAGACAGAGTCAAGAGAATCAGCTTGCTTCCATTTAAACCCAACTGCGTCCTATGATTCATGTCAAGTCGACCTTCTTCTCAAAGAGGGGAACCTTTTTCTTAGCATTATGGTAAACTAGAGAAAATAGCAGCTAACGGAAGAGTCACGTACGATGACCGCGGTCTGCCATGCATGGCGACCTGCAGTCCTTCCAAACGAAGACAGTATACGACTCATTATGTTCTATAAGTTATGCTACAAGTATACACATATACGCAGGGCAAGGCAACCGCCGAAGACTGATGCCATCAATCATTCAGTTAAATCTGGTCAACTGTGTCGGATAGACCGAGAGATTTTCATATTTTTGTATGAACACTGCTGTTCATTCCGACTGTTCTGTATTGACTGTATTCATAGGCGGCGATCCCGGAGGTCGAGGGGGGAAGACACCCAACCTTTAACAGTGGGGGGGGGGACACAGTATACAGTTGTCCCCCCAAATTTTGAAGAAATACCAAAAAGGTAAAAAAAACTTTCGTCTCATTTTTGACCAGATCAGTTCAAAAGTGTCCCGTGTCCCCCACCTGTCAAACAAGATCGCCGCCATGACTGTTTTGTAGGAACCCCCATAGATCTATAACAGCGACATATCTATATGTCCTAGCCTTCTCTGCGTCGTTGAACTGTGGCTTGTTTGGTTATTACGGTTGGCCCTTGACTCAGAACTCGGTCAGTAGATCAAGATCCAACAGACCGCAGATGATGTTTATTATGTCTAGGGCCTCTATGCCCTGTATAGGTTTGCCGGGCAACATGGACCAACTCAGTAAGGCCTATATAGATTAGCCTCATTGCAGTTCTTTTAGGTAAGTGTAAGGGCTATGAATAGTCCAACTAGATTCAGTCGCCACTTAGTTTCCCGTACATCTCAACCAACCTCATTTCTAACCAGGTTCTCCGCAATTGGTCCGGTAATTAATTCACGGTTTCTCAGCAACATGTTATTATTATTACTCAATCATTAATCGCCACTATCTAATAACCAAGCATTAAGCGATGGCGCTGTGCAATTGTGAATGAAGAACTTCATCAGGGTCCTTACACAGTGAGGGGGTGCTCGAACCCAAAATCTAGATCCGCCCTACATGGCGAGCGCTGTAAAACCAATCGGCTACCTTATCCCGTAAAATGCCCCTATTTATCGGTGTGGCTTACTTTTAGCACGTTTATAACTGTGTAAAATTTCTAACTATATGCCTATACTCATTGATGAAGTTTTGTTTTACGCGGTGTAGGTCATTTACTCTTCAGAAACCTAGATCTACAGTAGGCCTACGCTACTTTGAATTTACGCAATAACATGTAGGCCTATAACGTAGATCTATAGTAACTGTTGTTATATGCCTGTGTTATTATTGCTATAGGCCCTATGCCAAGGCAAGGGGGTTATTTTGTAACCCATATGGCCTACGCAAAAAGAATTTTTATGTTTTGATTCCAAACTAGTAAGAACTTTAGCGGAGCCACGCAAGTGGTCGAGTTTATTTGCGAAGCAAAGCTAAAGTATAGGCCTACTCACAATAACAGGTCGAATAACACCACATCGAAAACAGTCTCGCCCTTCGACCGTCCATGCAGTGCATGCAGGCAGACAATCTGTAAACAGAACGTTAAGCCATCACAACCTTAAGCCGTCAAAAGCTGATTGACAGTTCAGGATAACAGGCCAACCGGGTTTGGCTGGGTTCAACGTCGACAAACGCAGCGATATAGGCCTATACTAATTGCTTCCACTTTACTATTGCGAAACACTTCATAAGTATTAGGCTATTACGCAGAGACAATTTCATGTTTAAGGATGTAGGCCTATGTGACTTTTCACAGTAGGCCTATAAAGATACACGGGGTTCGCTATAGCAGCGGTTTTCAAACTTTATTTTTTATTGTATGCCCTACCACCAGGTAAAAAAATCGAATGTTGGCGTACCACCAGCAAAGGTCAGAGAAAAAACAAAGACGACCGCTAAGTCCCTTGCAATTATCGTAGGACCGTAGGTAGAAAAATTTGAAAATTAATATATAATTTTAAGAAAGTAATCTTTTTGAATGTTTTTGCGTACCACTTAGCGACACCTGGCGTACCACCATTGGTACGCGTACAACCGCTTCTTCTATGCATGCGTCAATATAATACGAATTCTGTTAAAGCCATGAGTTAAAATTAGTTCAGCCATGGAAAACCTCATTATAACACGGTCTTCTTTATAGGCGGTTCTTGTTATGGCTCCAAAAACGACGCTAAAACGAGTTTCCGCTTAAATATAAGAATAACTTGATTTTTTATTGTTCCCAAGGAGACATTCATTAGTCACGACAATCGTGTAATTACAAGTAGCGTTCACAGCAAGCGACATGGGATGATCAAGCGTAGGGAAACAATAGGAACCCTGAAGGGACAGAAGTCCCGCTGAGATAGGGGCCAACTAATCCATAGTATTGCACAGATGGCTGATGGCTTAGTAAATCAAATCCTGGGAATTTTATAACGCGTGTGTATAACTGAACACTAGGCCTATGTCTGGATACCGGTTAAATCTTAAGCCTAACCATGTGCAGGTAAACCCTGCAAGGCCCTGCATGCATAATCAGCTCTCGAACAGAATAAAAGAAAAAGAGAAAACAAAATAGAACAAAACGAAAATTAATTCTTAACTACATAATATGTTAGATTCTTTTAAAGTTATGTGCCAAATCTACGAGCCACTGTTTCCAATCTGAAAAGTAGGCCGTGGGATACATTCGCTTGCCTAACCTATATGGAACTAATGGACGATATTCGTCATCAGGTTTTAGAACTTCGACCTTGCCCACACTGTCGCCAATCACGCGCGCCTCGCATGACTGAATTAAGGACACATCAAATGCTATGAGTTTGTTTACACGAACAGGAAAGTGAGCTGAGCGGAAGTAGTCGAATGGCGGCCATCTTAAGACACAGGATACAGCAGCAACAACAGCAGGACAACCAAGGTGGTAATCTGTCGCTTCGTCAGAAGTTTCTTCTCGGAATGCTGGCATCATCCTGGCCCGATTCCGTCAATGCAGGACTCAGCGACGAATTAGAAAAAAGGCAGTCTACGGGTCAGTCTGTCCGCTCGGCCATTTATAAGTAAAAATCATGAAATAGAACCAGCCTATTAACAGTATAATTCATATTGTTTATCATATACAAAAGGTAATCGTGCACTTTGATAGGCCTTGGTCTGTTTTAGTCTTGATCTAAAAAAGCTATTGTAACATATATGCTGTGTAGAAATATTGTCTCAGTGATAGGCTATTTATGTTTAAAACCAAATAGTCCCTAAATATACCATTCCATGTTTCAAGCAAGTTAATTGTCACAGAGTAGGCCTAATATGTTAATTAATTATCACACCTGCGCCGGAAATCAGTATCGCAATGAAACCTATATGGAAGGCGACAGGGCTGTAGTGGTAAAATTAGAGGTGAGTACACGCTATCGGTTAGTTTTCCGAAACAAATTAGAGGTGAGTATACGCTACAGTATTTTAATATAAATAAATATAAATATTTTGTGAGGTGAGTATACGGTCTCTAGAGGTGAGTACACGCTGTATACACGCGTATACCCTCGACTACAGCCCTGGAAGCAAGGTGCGACCGTACGTACTGTACGTACGTTATTTTTTTCCATAACGTACGTACAGTACGCGTACGTTATTATGCCGTACGTTACCGTACGTTCACATCAATTCATGACGAAAATAAATACATAACATTATGCACAACAAAAGTCAATAATAGTTGGTGATTGACGGTCGTAACCAATTTTAACCATTAGGCCTACATCAGTCATCTGTGGCTGTTCAATGATCTCTACTTTCAAACTTTTAAAATCCAAATTGGTAATATTCTGCCTAATGTGAAGAATATTAAGATTTTACGGCACACTTTACAGGATGGTCATTTTATTGGTAATACTAAATTTCCGTAAAGTTGGAGAGTTGGCTATACTTCAATATGTAGGCCTACACACATGCCTAAATCCAAATTGTAGATGTATGCTACACGTTTTCTATAGTTAAGCTTATATTATATATAATAGCGACCACGAGGCCTTGACTCTGCTCATTTTCAATGGATCGATCCGATGCGGTCTAATGCTCATCCTGCAGAGGTGGATCGAGGATCTCCAATTCTAAACCTAAAGCATATCTCGCGAATATCTATAACCGATAGGCCTGCTCGCTATTCGTTCTTTGAATCGACATAAATGCGTGAAACACGATGCATATTGTCGGGGAAAAAACAGTTAGGTCTATGTGACGCGTATTCCCATTTAGGTGGCGGATCTCAAACACAGTTGTCGCCTGAATTTAGCCATTGGATTAGAATTTAGATGGTATAGTCTAAAGACCGTACACTTCAACTGTTTATGTTTACAGGAGGCAAGATCTGCGTCTGGAAGATGTGTCCTCATAATCCGTGGTGAAGAGTCGAACATCGAAGACAATCAGTCGATCAAATACCATTCGATCTTAATACAATATGCTGATAATGTGTTAGCGTTAACATAAACATATATGAACTGAATAGTAGGCCCTACGCACCGTTCTGGCTAAACCTATAATATTATTACTGCGTGAAGAACTATTGCTAATCCTAATGGAATCAGAACTAGCTACCTTAGTCGTCGTCTGAGGCACATGTTCTGCTAAATTACATACTAAATTTTAATCACATTAAACAAATATTTGAACAGTCATCTTCTTCGTGTATGATAATTGTTTTTCTGTTGAATTAAGTATAGTCTGCTTGTAGGCCTGTAGGCCTATGCCCTGTAGGCCCCTAACTGCTCTTTAATGCAAGCGGTCGTCACACTGAAACACAGCCAGCCCACCGCTTATTTCTGAGCCCAACGAGGATAACCGAAGACAGTCAATATTGGGTGTCCTATCTTTACCTAGTAGTAAGTTCTGTGCCTTGCAACCCTATATATAGCGACCCTGGACAAGTTGCTCTCCCACAATTGTGTGTGAGGAAGGCAACGGGAAACCACTCGCTCATCTCATCCCAGGTGGCATAAAACCTGGCCTGCCTTCGGGCTGAGAATTCATCATCTTTGTCTAAGATTCCTGTTCATGCTTCTCACAACCGACGAGTCTTTCAAGCGGAACCACTGATCCGCGCATGCGCTCTGCGAGAAGCAGAAGCATCGTTTCCTTGTGGGCAATTTCAATGTTCTGACCATGCCCCTTAACCCCAACATCGCCAAACAACACATGTCGTTCAAGCGAAACCTCCGATTCACATGCGCACAGGAAGGTAGATTAATAATAATCTTCGTTTAATATGTTCAAACTGACAATTACGCAGTATGATCACAAATCAGTATGAACGGATGATCACAAGTTATTACAGGAGTCGAATTTTAACTGTATACGGCAGCCGTCCAAGGCGCCCATCACGTCCTACATCTCATTTTCACAAACGCGCCATCTCGCGAATTGATAGGCTGAGTTGGTCTTGGGAGGGTTACGGGAGGCGATCCCGCTACCTACAGCACTTCACGCCACGTGATGTTACTACTACTTTATGGACCCCCACACAAATTAGTCCACAATAATAAAATATTGATTTGCATTGTCCAAAAGTGGGGGTACGGTACCCCCAGTTTAAAAAGTGGGGGTGGTGGTACTGGTACACCTCGTACCCCCTCCCACACAAATTACGCCTATGCTTGTCTTCCCGATTCTCTTCTGTTAAAGCCTCCAGCCATTGCTCGCAACCCCTCCCTCTTTCCTGTGGTGTCCCTCAAGGCTACGTCCTGGGTCCACTCAGCTGGCTCTTCGTCCTGTTACTGTATACCCGCACATTTAAACCATCCCATAAAATCTTCCTCCGTTGAACACCATCTCTACGCAGACGACACCCAACTCTACGTAGTACATATCCTTCTCTACCTTCATCAAACAATTACTCAACGTGGTTAACCAAATCTCACAGTGGATGTCATCGAATCTCCTCTGCCTTAAGTTACCCATTCCAAAACAGAATTCATCATCATAGACCTTCCTGATCAAATCAAGAAAATCCCTGACCCTTCCATGCACCTATCGACTAACTCATGGTCTCTTACCTTCACCTCCGCAATCTCTGTATTACTTTTGATCCACACCTCTCCTTCTCTAACCCATAGGCGTAATTTATGGAGGGTGCGAGGAGTACCCGTAACCCCACTTTTGGACTGGATGGTACCGTACCCCAACTTTTCATACCCATTGTTTTTGTCCATTATTACTTTATCTGAGGAAGCCCTCCAGATGCAAAACAATTACCGAGCATTATCATCAGTGTGATCACCATCATCATAACTCTCATTGTTATTATTATTACTATTACTATTATTATTATTATTATTATTATTATTATTATTATTATTATTATTATTATTATTATTATTATTATTATTTTTAATATTATTATTATTATTATTATTATTATTGTCACTATCATCATCATCATCATTATCATTATCATTATCATCATCATCATCATCATCATCATCATCATCATCATCATCATCATCATCATCATCATCATCATCATCATCATCATCAAGCCTATAATTATTATTATGCTTGTAATATAAACGATGCCGTTATAATTATTTAACAGTCCCGAAGCTAAACCAATGCGAAATTTGGTACCCCCACTTTCTAGACGTACCAAAGTTACGCCCCTGGAATAAAGGCCTAGGCTATTGGTACATCATTTCAATTATGAAACATGTTTTTTGTTAGTAAATTTAAAATTTAAGAATAAAGGCCCTTTTACGTCAATATAATTATGAAATACGTTGATTGTATAAATTTCAATTTAAAACCAAAGGCTTATTGTTACGTCACTTCAATTATGAAACACATTATTTAGTGACTTTTAGATAACTTTAATACAATAAAGGCCTTTGTTACGTCACTTCTGTTATCGAAAAGTGTATTGTCATTATAAGTTACAGTTATGGAATAAAGGCCTTTGTTACGTCACTTCAATTATGAAACACATTATTTAGTAATCTTTAACTTTGCGCAATAAAGACCTTTGTTACGTCACTTCAATTATCGAATAGTGTATTGTCATTATACGTTTGCAATTAGGGAATAAAGGCCTTTGTTACCTCACTTCAGCTATGAAAAAGTTTACTGTTATTATAACTTTAAATTCAGAAAATGGAAGTTTATTGTTACGTTATTCTAATTGTTAAAACGTCTATTATTTTTAATCTCAAATTAAGAGAATAAAGCCTTGGTTACGTTACCTAAATTATGAAAAAGTCTATTGCTGTTAAGTTTAAAGTTAGAGAATTAAAAAGACAAGCAATTGTTACGTAGGCCTATGTCAAAAAATTTTTGGGGGGGCGCAAAATTTTTTTAGGAGAAAATTTTGGGGGGTTTGTAAAATGACGCTTTCGCGTAGAAGAAATTTGCAAAGCGAAAAAAATTAAAAATAAATTATAATCGAGGACTTAACATAAATAATTATTTCGTCTCATTGAAAATCGTGTTGGGACTGTTGTAAAAATCATAATAATCAAAAGATTTCATTTTTTTAAATAAAATACTTGCATTCATTCGTTAGTCCATTTGTTCGTTCAATCAGAACATTCTACAAGTCCCGTTTAATTCTTTTTCTCCCGTGATGGTTATTTTTGGGTCAAATATAGGCTTCAACATGTTGATCAGCTGAATCCGACCCTCAAATCCTGAAGCCTCTAACAGGCATTATACTGGACCGTCGACTTATTGAGAAGAAGAGGGCTGCGTCTCTGTTGAGGGATGGGGAAGATGCGTCCTCTGGTCTAATTTTTGTATAAGAGTTAGATGGGATCCCTAAATAATTCAGACTCGAGTACTGGAAGTATTTTTGTCCCCAAAATACTCGAAATGAACTTCAGTCAGTGGATTGATGCAGGTAAACCTATGTAGAGATCGCAACTGCTGCGCCATGGCAGTGGACTAGCTATATCAAATCATTGAAATCAAATTCACAAGAGTCATAGGTTTGGTCATTTTCGGTGCCAGTCAGAATCCGGGAGTCACGGACAGCGAGGTACTACAATGGAAATCTGTGGTAATGAGTTGGTGCAGCAGCGGAATTAGGTTAGACTAACTTGAAAGTTCAGTTTTCAGTCAATTGATTGAAATTCTGCAGAAGAAAGTCCCAGTGCTAGAGTGATTAGATTGACAAGCTAGAGAGGACAACGAGAGATATCTTGGCAGTGGTTCAGTGTATACATTAAGGAACAGTTGCAGTTGCAGAATTTGAGAGAGGAGGGGAGTTTAGGCCGAGATAAACACAGGTTTATGGCGAAGAACGGTTAGCGCTTTGCGGTTGGAAAGTGAATAGCTGGTGAATGTAAAGTGTTAAGAGGTTTGAAGGGTAATTGTAATCGTAATCGTAATCGTAATCTCCAAACTTCTAAAGCGCCACTCGAAGGCCAAGCGCAGAACATCAGCCTATTCACGAGCGCTACGTCAGATCAGAGGGGCTTTCCAGGGAGTAGTCCAAAAGAGGTCCGAGTCCGATTTCCAGAATGCCAAACCAAATCAGAGGGGGTTTCCAGAGAGCAGTCCAAAAGAGGTCCAAGTCCGATTTCCAGGACGCCAAACCAAATCAGAGGGGGTTTCCAGAGAGTAGTCCAAAAGAGGTCCAAGTCCGATTTCCAGAGTACCAGATCAGGAGAGGCAGAGCAGCTGTCAAGGCGGGTGTCGTTTACGGCGAGAATAATTGGAAGGCGGAGGATCAGGTGAGTCAGGGTAGGAGTATTTGAAAAGGTGAAACTTCAGTTTTGAGTGGAAAGCCCGGGGGTGATAGATAGAGGAACAAGAGGAGGAGGAGGAGGATGAAGGACGGGTTGCATTGATGATGGAGGCACTGAGAAACTGCGAAATTCAGAGGGGAGATCATTCCAGAGGCGTGGCGCTGTGATGGATATGGCTCGGTTGGAGAACTTGAGGTGAGTAGTGACTGCAGGGGGTCGAGAAAGACTGAGATGGGACGATGATCGGGTGGAGAGGATTGTCTGAATGGTGAAGAGATCACGAAGGTACTTGGGCTGGGGATACTGTAGGGAGTTGTAGATTAGTGATAGAACTTTGCAGTGGATTCGCTCTGGGATTTTTAACTAATGGAGTGATTTGAGGATGGGAGTGATATGATGATGTTTGGGAATTCTAGTGACAGCTCAGGCTAGTGAGTTTTTGATGAGCTGTAGACGCTTGATTTGAGTGGATTCAAGGTTGAGGAAAAGAGACTTGAGAAGAGAAAGAGAAAAGAGAATTGTAGGTAAAGATACAATTTATTTTGTAGTGGATTCGCTGAGGATACTTTTAAGCCAGTGAAGCGATCTGAGAACTGGGGTTACATAAATTATGTTGTGGTGTTGAAGAGTTTCGGTGACTGCACGGGAGAGGTCGTTTGTTGACGTGTTCGTTTAGATGATGCGATGTTATAGAGGAGGATTCAGGAAGTTGCAGTAGTCCGGTTTGGAGTCAAGTTTGCAGAAAGCGGCGTCCATTGGATATCTCTAAGATCTTTTCTATGTGGTCAGTGGTCACTTAGCCCTTATCCGTCCTTCCGTTCATCCGCCCATCCTTCCTTTGCCTACTTGCCGCGAATGCATTGGCAGCCGACATCGGCAGAGTCCTTGCTAATTGCCGGTTCCTATAGCAAGGCGGGTGTCAAAGGTGTAGCCCGAAGCCAAAAGACACTAACTACTATATATACCATTACATGCGGCGATTTTCCGCCTATCAAGGCCACCGGAACAGCGGAAGCTGATCATTTTCAAAACATCGTGACCTTTGACCCACAGCATATGCTTGAATTTCAAATTATTTCCAACCACGTACGTAGGCCCATCTCCCTATCACCTCTCTCTCTGTCTTGACTCTTGAGAGAAATTAGTTCTATGTATTAGGCTATGTGACATGTGTAGGCCTACAGTTTAAATTGGGCCTGCATGTCTTTAAATGAAATCTGGCTAATTTGGTAGGCCCCTATAGCTTAATGTTGCAACACAGGGTTACAATAGCGAATGATACGCATCCGAAATTAGGCTTTGTCGCTTTGCTTCCATTTTCGTTGTATTTTGCTTTGCATTTACTTCAACAACACCCTGGGCAGATGCTAACCTCGCATGGGCTCAGCTGTCAAAGGCACAGTCATATCTAGAATCCAGATGTTCATCTGAAAGGCTTTGGCATTATCAGCAACCGACATCGTACCACTCTATATAGCCCAGAGTGAACAGATACAATTACAATACAGTGGGTTCCATAGTTCCGCAGCAAATCATCTCCGAAGACAAGTTGGACGCAGCTAATACAACCCTCTCAAGTCTCAATGCAACAGCCCATTGTAACCAATATTTTCCCGATCCGAACAATGCTGCTGCAACAACTCCCTCCTCTTTTTAAAAACCTGGCTACGGTCGTGTATAGGTCTATAGCTGAACATCGCCTAATGAAATTGCTAAGGGGACGATGATGGTATCCTTATTTAGGATGTCGGATAGAGCCCTAAATTATCTGCTGAAGACTCTCCTTATCAGTTGCTTCTAGGCCTAATGAACCTAGCATATCATGATCTGTCACTTATACTGAAGCCACGCGCCACCCATCCCTCCATCTGCATAGCATTTGTACAAAACGAACCCGTAGGACAACTATCGAAGCTCCAACCTAATAAAGACTCGTGTGCATATAGATAGTCTGACTAATTGTTACTTAGCTTCATCTAGGTTACATCGCCCTCTAGGATCCACGGATTTATATATAATATATATATGTATGTATATATATATGTATGTATATATATGTATGTATATATATATATATGTATATATATATATATATA
The DNA here is from genome assembly GCA_963556255.1 of Allolobophora icterica. Classification (NCBI taxonomy): domain Eukaryota; kingdom Metazoa; phylum Annelida; class Clitellata; order Crassiclitellata; family Lumbricidae; genus Allolobophora; species Allolobophora icterica. The sequence goes on along the minus strand of OY744602.1, from coordinate 76,978,406 downwards.
TTAGGATAGGGATCCATAATATGTGTACAAAATCGACGCGTTAATTATTACGTGAAGCTGATTGTGTGCATAGTTAAGAGGTTCTAAATCTACTGTCTAGAACTGTTAAGTAGGTTGTCAATGCAAATGCCAGTGTGTTGGCAAATATTATCATTACCTATGGCTGCCCAATACCTTCACCCACCCGTCCACAAAGAACCTCAAACGGCGACACCTCGTAAACGCCAGTGTCTAATTACTTCGTTCCGATCGATGCGGTCACGGTTGGCTGATGGCGTAGGGAAGTAGGGAAGGGGCGGACGGGGTGTCGTCTGCCTGGGCGGTCTGTCTGGTGCCGCGTCGGTCGGAGGCTCTAAGACCCGGTCAGGAAGAGCTCCCGGTTACGAAGGAAGTCGAAGGAAGCCGCGGAATTACACGTCTACGTATCCTCTAATTAAAACAGACCAGTAAATTGAGACAAGGACAAGAAGTCCCTCCTCTCAAGAATCCATCTGTGGCCACTCCGACTAAAAACAAGCAGACATTCTTAACAAGAGCATCCGTTTTGAGCCTTCGTACAAGCATTCGGATCCAGGGCCATATTAACCTGGGTGGAGGCCCCAGTGCACCGCCGTGGTGGAGGACCATTAAACCATGGACGTCCGGAGGGGGTAAGATGGCATCTCCCCCTAGATTTTGAAAATATAACAAAAAATCTTGAGTTTTTTTTATTATTCCAGCAGTCCCAACACGATTTTCAATGCTAAAAAACAATTATTGAAGTAAGTCAGCTATTCTATGCGAAAAACGTGATTTTATCTCCCTACAAAATTTTGCCCCCAGAAAATGTTGCATCCTTAGAAATTTTTGCCCCTCTGGAAAAATTCCTGAGGACGCCCAATACAAATAGCCTACGCAGTAAGATTACATTGAAACATGACAGTAGTTATCAAGATTAAACACACGTTTTGGCAGCCATTGAATCTAGAACTAGTAGTATGCCAGAATTAAAGCCAAGAATTTAGCATTTCATGTAGGCGGCTGATACTCCAGAAACAAGTTCAGGGATCATTTCCTAATGTGGAGATAGCACTCCGCATGTATCTGGTGCTTATGGTCAGCAACTGCAGTGCGGAACGTTCATTCTCAAAAATGAAACTAATAAAGAACAGACGTCGCACATCGATGGGGAATGAGCGGTTGTCCCATCTGGTTCTGATGAGCATAGAAGCTAACATTCTGCATGAGATCAACTTTGAGGATCTGGTGACCGAATTTGTGAAGAAGAAAACACGAAGTTTCGCTAATTTGACATTAGCCTACTTCATGCCCGAGACTTCTGACCTTTTAACTCTTTCTTTGTTTTAGATATTTGTGTTAAATTGTGTCTGTGCAAAATGCACATTACTGAAATATTTTATAATCAGTTATGAAACACAAGTCAAAAATTTCTTGCACCTTTGTGGTGGAGGCCCCTATGTGGTCGGGGCCCCTGTGCACTGGCACATAGTGCACATGCCTAAATCCGGGCCTGTTCGGATCGAAAGTGTTAAATACAACTCAGGCAGTTAGGACCAAGAAAGAAAACTACGTGAATAAATATTATGCTAATAAAGCGTTTGCTGTAGCCTAGTCCTCATCGTAGACCTAACTAAAGTAAAAAAAATGGTAGGGCCTATAGCTGTAATGGTTCAGACAAGAGGCCTATTATGACAATGTACAACTAAATTTAAAGATCTTCAAATTATCTTTCATTAGGCCTATTCGAATGATTCTTTTGCTAATTACCATAACAGCTTTTAAATTCTATTATATCAATATGCGGTATGGATGGACCTGCATGTTGAGAGTTCCATGGCTTTCCACGACAGCTCTCGCGTAGTTCGAATGCCAAAGAGTATACTTGGCGATTTGTGACTGGCAGCAATGATCTTATCTATCGCAACGACTTCTATATCGCACAAGACATCAATCGGTTCAAGTAAAACGGTAGGCCTAGTAATAAACACAATTTGTAATTTTGGAAAATCTGGTCGGAATCTGATAGGTCAGGGAAACAGAAACCAGGTAATTGGACAAATTTGAACCTTACTTTGACCGACATAAAAGAGGGCAATATCATTGGACAGAATGGAAATGCATCGGGGAGATGAATCTTCAGTGGTAGATACTGCGAACCAGTCTTGGTGGGAGATTCCCTCTGGTTGCTACAAATGGCATGAGTAGGCCTGCTACGAACTGATATTGTCAATTCTCTCTCCATAGCTCAAAGAAGTTTGAATAGTTTAGTATTTTGCTTTCAATGGAAATTAAACTGGAGTTCAAAGATGAGGTTTTCGGAGATCTCCTATATACATGATAAGCGTGTAAGTAATTTAATAAACACAATAGGTGCATTGACGCACACCGTCTAAGTTCATCTATCTATTTATGTATCATAGGAAACCTTGTTATCTTTCTTTATAGTAAGATCTATATTACAAAAGGCATAAATCAATGGTCGCTTCATTTAATCCATCAAATCGTAATCAGTTGCGGAAGGTTGGTCATAGATTCAGCGGCGTAACTTTGGTCTAAAAGGTTGGGGGTACCAATTTCTTACATACACGAAACAAAGCGGAAACCGATTCATGGAAAGGCTGAATAATAAAATGTGATTGGCATTGTCTAAAAAGTTGGGAGCACGGTACCCCAGTGCAAAAAGTGGGGTACGAGTACGAGTACGAGTGACAATGCATGGTATAAGCCTACATCACAGCAAATGGAGCAAAAATATCAAAACAAATTTCTGCCCTGGCGGGTATTTGAACCCCCGACCTCTCGGTTGTTTATCTGAGCATATGCCAATAATTGACAAGTACAAAAGCCAAGAGTAAACAAATATTTGAAAAGCTCCTAACAGGCCTATACACTGTCTGAATTTTGCTCTATAAAGAACAAAAGACAGACGAGATGGCGGGATGGACGGAGATATAATATTATGTGCAATAGGGAAGAAAAGATGGACGAAGAAGGCGCAGAGGAAGATAAGTTGAGGAGAAAAAGAAGCAGGAATAGACTGCTTTTCCTATATAACAGCGTTTTACCGAAACGACCGTAGGCCCTATTAGAAAGTCGACAAAACATTTATTTAGACTTATTGCATTTGATTTGCAGGTATGTAACACTTAAGGACTCTCTCTTCATATTCCATTAGAGATGTCATGCATGACTGGTTTGACTCTTATTTGGACTAGTTCCATTGTGTTCATTGTCAATGAAGCCACATGTGCTGCAAAATTAGAATCGTTCTATTCTATTAAATAATAACTTATCAAGTAGAAGTCTTATCAAGAACTAGCTTATACAATATTATCTCAACGTTAATGCAATTTACCAATGTTCGAGGCTGTGCTAAACATGAAATAAGATATTCTTTATCACAATTTTTAGATATCACTTACAGTCAGACTTTGGTTGCTTGCTGGTAATCACAATAAAGATCACATTTTCTTAGTGCTTTACATTAGAAATTCAGATGAGTTTTTGTATGGCCTGGCTTCGACGGAGTCTTCTGGATGAACTGTAAAAGCATCCACTGATAAACGCTTCCATATGTCTAGCTGAGTGTCCTTTCCAGATGTTTCTTCCAAGTGGCTGTTTGGTCTTTTCGTATCCATGGCATTGCCCATCAACAGCGCCAGATCGAAAGGGCCATGCTCATAGGAATCGGACTGACTCGGTGGAGAGGGAGAGGAACCCAAGGAGGAACTGGTTTCATCAAAATCCTCACGTACATCCACCAAACTTCCTGTTAATCCATACACAAATCAAAACAATTAACGTTCACTTGATATTCGTATACAGTCGTAAAGTATGGTGCATTCAATTTCATCAAGTCAGTCTTACAGACTTCTATCTTCTAGATAATGATCTGATTACGGCTGGGTTTTGGTACGCCATCGATGGAGGCATTCTGCAGTAGACAACAGCGCAATAGAAGTTACTAATTACAATAATTACAGTAGATAGTCGATGTCATCAGAAGCCGTACAGAAATGCATGTTGCAGATCACACACACCTGCGAAAATACTTACATTCTTGCATGCATACATCGATGCATACATGTATACAGGTGTGCTGCGTGCATGCATGCACATGTGCACACTGCACATACACATTGTCAGTCATTTATTTGACGTCGTTCATCTGTTCTGTTTTGCTAATCAACCACAGTCTATCTAGGTGCCTATCATCCTATCTACTTTTCCAATGGGTAACGATTGCGTCGTTGCGTCTATGGGCGGCGATCCGGGAGGGGGCGAGGAGGACAAGACCCCTACCTTTAAGAGTGGGGGACACACCATACATTTGTCCCCCCCCAAAAAAATTTTGAAGAAACATTAAAAAAGGTCAACAAATTTTATCGCCTGTGAGCGCGAAAAAATTTGTTGACAACAAATTGCACGTGAGCGTGAAAAAAATTTCCTTGACCTCTTTCTTGGCCAGATCAGTTCAAAACTTTTTTTTGACCAGATCATTTCAAAAGTGTCTCCCCCACCTGTCAAACAAGATCGCCGCCACTGGTTACTTCACTTCAAACAGACTACTTTCCATTGTTTCCGTTCGCGTCTATGAGTAGTTCCCTTTAAGGGGCGCTATATAAATTATCGAATGAATGAATGAATGAATTAAACGGCGCCACAGAAATCTTCAGAATAGATTTCCGATTAAACCTTGATTTGGCGCAGTGCATTTTATAGGGCATATGTCATTTCGCGCTTACAAAATTTCGAATAAGTAAGCAGTACTTGTAGAGCCTGTATACATATATATATATATATATATATATACATTGTACACACACATATATATATACATATATGTATATATCAGTATCCGATTTGCCGGGGTTCGGGGTTTGAACCCAGCTTCTTTTTTGATCCCTCTCTTCTAGCCTTTGTCTTGGCCCCTCGAATCCATTATCCACAGTCCTACACCAAACGACTCCATCATGACCAATCGCAAAGAATACTGCCTTGTCACCTCTTAGTAATTATTTTTTATCCAGTCGGTATGTACCCTGATGTAGGTTGATATTGTGATATACTTTTTAAGGATTAGGGTTATCCTTTGAGATACGACTTGGTCCTTCTTGGCCACCGTACTTTTTTGTCCGCTTTCGTCACTTGGTTGCTATGACAGCTATTCTAATTTCGTTGCATTGAGCGTTTTCGGGTATTTGCGTGATTTAGTTTCGTCGGCAGCGTTGCTTCTAAATTTTATCAAGTTTTTTATAAAAAAATTAAGCGCGTTAACAATCAACAAACGATTTCAAGTTTCTTCAAACGTCTTAACACTAGGAGGTAAGTGTATAGTGGACATCGCTAACGCATTGGAATGCCAGGAAATACGTTATTTCCTGGCTGAAATCTGGGCGCCATGGCGTCTTAGATAAACCAACTAGCAAGCCGACTATTGTGCACGAACAAAAGAAAAGTGCACAGCTGTTTCATAGTGATTGTACTATAGTGTACTTGGTGCACTGGTTCGTTGGGTTTGCTAGTATTTCCAGTCACAGTACTTGACGCAATGGTTTGTTAGCTTTGGTTGTGTACTTGTATTTCATCTTTCAGTGCAATTTAGTCACGTCTGACGTTTATGTTCGCAATTTGTTGTTTCTGTTAGTACTAAGCTGAAACTGCGACTGAAAACTCCTTTTAATTTATTTTTATTTTTTCGATGTCATGTTTGCATCGTAGTTGACTGTTGTTCATTGCAGAATCTTGACGTATTATGGAAGTTCATTAACTTCATTTAAAAAAGAACTAATAAAAGAACTAATAAAAGAACTAATAAAAAATTAATTGCCATTAACTAAATTTTTATTATTTTGACTCCTGTGGGACCTATCTATAGCTTTCCGCCTTCTGCTTCTTTTTTTGACAAATTGGACAACTATTAACTGAAATTGCTCACCGTTTTCAATCGGTTCCCTTTGTCTGTCGCTCTTCTTCTGATCCTCCATCTTATCCGTCTCCGATTCCAAAACCTTCTGCAGCTGATGGATGTACTGAATTGCCAGCCGCAGAATCTGAACCTTGCTCAGCTTCCTCCTTCGCCCGGTTCCCGACGGTAGGTGATGTCGCAGCTTAGCAAACGTCTGATTGATGGTCTTCACACGGTTCCTTTCTCTTTCGTTCCTCCGAGCGATGACGCTGACCGGATATCTACCGTTCCAGAAACTGGTCAAGCCACCACCCTCGACGAAGGGTGGCGAGAAGCAGGAACCCGGTTCTTCGTTCTGCACTGCAGGAGGAGTTTCGGCGAACAATGAGAGGTTCTGGATGTTGCGAGAGGTGTTCGGTTGTTCGACGTAGTTGAAGTAGGAAATGCCATTGATCGAGAGTTCTACGTTCCTATCGAGTTCGTTGTTTGAAATTGTTGAGCAGCGATCGAAGACGCTTTCGTATGGTAATTGGGTGTATTCGTGCTTTTTAAGACACAACGTGGCAGAAGTTTGAAAAGCAGAGTTCCCTGGAGAAAAACTGTCACAGTGCCCCAACGGTAGCTGGTGTGGCTTACTGTAGTAGCTCTGAAGCATTTTCCTGAATACTCCGTAGTTTGATCTACTGAGAATTTTCTCCAAATCGTTACGAAACCACTGCGTGTTGTTTCCCTACGACTTCTGCCACTGTATCATTGAAGAAGTTTGTGACGTGTGAACGGGGTTCAGTTGTGCGTAAATTTGCCTCCTTTTATAGATAAGCATCTGAAGTAGCTAAGCAGTCATCCGTAACGCCTACGAGTCCATTCATCTCCGCCTTAGGTTCCTCCTACTACTACTACGCACCCATTCGGTAAAACAACTGATGCGTGACTTTCGTTACCCAATAAACCCGTTCACAAAATTGCCTTCGTCCGACAGCCACGGGAATCCACTAAATATCTTAAATTGACTCTTCATCCAAAAGCGACGTCAATAACATAAAGAACTTCTGCAATGTCACTATCTCGCAGATCTAAACTTAAACTGCAAGGCATAAGAAAAAGAGAAAAGCATACAACTTAGCCTACTCGAATAATTTTTCACGGTCAACCTAATCTGTAGGCAAAAATGTTGTGCAATTTATTATTTTTTTTATCGTTCTTTCTTAAATTAAAAAAAATTCAATTTTTGCAGGAATTTAAATGCATGTCTTGATTTAAAACTGAAACTCACACATGTATTTACCAATATGTAGGCCTATACATTGTGTAGACAGTTTTTACTCTCCCACGTGTAATTTTAATCTCGAAATTTCTATTTAACATTACTTGCAGCTAAGAAGCGCAAGGCTCTAGCTTATTCACGAGCGCTTCTTCCTGTCAGAGGTGTTGTCCAGACAGGCCAAGTGGAGTCCGGTTGCCAAGACACAAGGGAGAGAAGGAGGCAGATGGGTTCCCTTTGGGACGAGAAAGATTGGAAGACGGAGGATAGGATCGAAGTAGTCCCCGGAACCACCGACGCCGCTAGGCCCTCAAGTCGAAACCAGTCGCTAAGTTACCGACTGCTAGTTATTTCGTTCACTTACTATTTTGCTCATTTAAAAAAAAAATTGCGGTTTCAAGTTTCGATCTAGCGAAGACATCATCAGCAGGACAGAAGCAACACTTGCTTATACTTATAGGTACGAGCCACAGTGCAAGTGTGCAACAGACCATAGCCATGGACAGTCCAACAATGGAGAGTCTAACAATCAGTCGAAGTCATATCACCAATTCTTTACCTATTGCTTACTTCAGTCGAGTCTGTTACGTCGTATGACGTCACACAATCGTTTTAACCAAAAATGGCGTCTTTTGGTACGGGCAAACGTCGCGTTGATAATACGTTGGTTTCAGCGTCTAAGGTCAGTCGAAAAAATGGTTAAGTCAGTCGCTAACTCATCAAGTCAGTCGGTAATTCCTTAGCGACTGACTCCGGGGACTAGGTGGAACGCACAAACAAGCAGACTGACAAAGCATACTATCATAATATACTTTCTCTACGCAGATTTGCCTGCCGGCGAGGTTTGGCGGCGCGTTGGAAAATCTGGTGGGTAGGAGGAGAAAAGGAGCTGAAAGAATAGAAACAGGAGGGGCGGAGAGGAGCAGGAAGAGGGGGGTAGGAAGAGGCGGGCCAGTTTCTTGGCGCAGAGGAGACAAGCGTTTCCTTGTCTTAATATCTTCCCAGGAGCTACAACTGTTCTTTAATGGCTCGACAGAGAGCAGCACACCGGATGAGTGACCAGCAAAGGCCCATAATTATTAACGTTCGCTTCGGTCATTCCCTGTGTATAATGTATCCTTACACATAAGCATCTGCTCCTAGTTATAGTTCATATAGCGCCCACTTGAGGGTTCTGTGGTGTGCGACAATTATGCAGTTGGGGTTTCGCGTGGTTCTAATCTATAGGCATTCATTCATTCGAGACAATTGCTAACGGTTAAAATTGCCTCATTCCTGAACATTCAGGTTTCAAATATTCAAATAACGTACACGGTTTCAAGTAGGCCTAGGTTAGCTCTCAGTGACTTAGGCAATCGGACGCCTGTGTGATCCCCTCTACATATCTGCCCGTTTCGTCTTCTCCGACTGTATGCAGACCAGGCTTCCTTTGAAGGGGTTTAGTATTAGGCCTACATTAATTTTCCTCACTTCGTGCTTTTGCAGTATCAAAGTTGCACATCGTCTCCCTGTCGCCTCTAGGATTTTTCAGCGATATGAAGATTTGGTGCATTGCAGTGAATTCAGTTTGGAACTTACTAATCTAGCAGCGATAGTAAATGATTTTTGATTTTCTGGCTGCTCCGGTTCGTTTGACAGATGTGGAACAAACAATAGGACGAAACAAAATTTTAGATTTATTGATCGTGTGCAGGATTTAAAACAAGCCACGGAATTATAATCCGTATCAACCGTATCCGTACAAACGTCCGTTCGTTTTCGAATTCAGAATACTAGTTATTGGGAGGGGTCCATAGAGTAGTGGTAACATCACTGGCGTGAAGAGCAGTAGGTAGCGGAATCGCTTCCCGCAACCCTCCCAAAGGTCCACTCAGCCTATCATTCGCGAGATGAAGCGTTGTTAAAAATGAGATGTGGGACGTGATGGGCGCCTTGCATGGCTGCCGTTTACATTTAAATTCTACTCCTGTAATAACTTGTGATCATCCGTTCATACTGATTTGTAATCATACTGCGCAATTGTCAGTTTGAAAATATTAAACGAAGATTATTATTTTTTTTGCCCGAGGTATTTAAGATCCCTCAGGCTCTAAGATACTGCCTACTGAAGGATTAGTTAAGCTTGGAGCTCATGGTTATTATTATTATTATTATTATTATTATTATTATTATTATTATTATTATTATTCTTATTCTTATTATTATTATTATTGCTATTGTTATTGTTATTGTTATTGTTATTGTTATTCGTAACTCTGAGGACGAGTCTGTCACTATCGCAAAGAACATTCAGAGCTGCCGATTCGGTTTACTTTCAATCGACCTCAGTTAATTCACCAACATTTCTTCAGCTTAACTTAACTAATCGTTCGTTAGATCACCGACTTATCCGTATGGTCGAGTTAATTTCAAAATAGACGCCATAAATCTACAGATTTGTCCAATTTAGCCAATCGAGACCGATTTTCCAGGCATCCTTCGCTTTCAACATCTGGTCGTTAAACTGGCCGTTCTTTTCCAACTTTACGTCACAATGTTTGTGATTAATGTCGGCATCATAATCACCATGGCAACACAGTTGATTCACTATCTGTCGTCACCATCTTGTTTGTTTCAAGGCTTTACAGATAAAACCTTAATTGTTATGTAGCTCACCGTGACGTTCCATGTTACTATTTAGTAAATTTACGATATATAAATGGTAACTTGGAACTTTACGGCGAGTGACGTCACGTCACGTGATACATATAATATAATTACCATATAGATTCAAGCATTAGCTTTCGAAATCCTTATAATCGAAAACCCTAGTTTAAACAACGAGATCACTTTTCACTTGTCCGTTGATGAGCGGACTCTCTTAGTTCCTTCCGTTTATCCACTGCCCAGTTGGTGGCGGTCCTTGTTTCTAGTTCCTAAATTCATACTATTAACTCTAGCTTGAAATTTGAACCTCAAGTTGGTTCTCGCCATGTCAAAACAATTAGAAAGTAGGTGTCCTTAATAGCGGGAGTCCTCCCTTCTGGGCCCACCTTTGCGACCTTCTTGAATTGCTTTCAATTGTTGTACTGTCACTTGTTATTTTGGTTTCAATAAAGAATTATGTTATGTTATGTTATGTTATCACTTTTCAAAAACTGATGGATAAATGGTCACTTCAAAATGACGGCAAGTGACGTCACGTTACGTGTTCCACAAGAAGTAACTGGTAGAGGATTCCAAAAAATATGTTTTGCGAATGTTTTACGAATTCCTCCCTCCAGATCACTAACCATAACCAAAACCATAACTTGACACCAATAATAATAATAATAATCTTCGTTTAATATTTTCAAACTGACAATTACGCAGTATGATTACAAATCAGTATGAACGGATGATCACAAGTTATTACAGTAGTCGAATTTTAACTGTATACGGCAGCCATGTATGGCGCCCATCACGTCCTACATCTCATCTTAACAACGCACCATCTCGCGAATGATAGGCTGAGTGGACCTTTGAGAGGGTTGCGGGAAGCGATCCCGCTACCTATATACTGCTCTTCACGCCAGTGATGTTACCACCACTCTATGGACCCCCCTCAATTCATCCTTCTAAGAGCAATACTTACGGAGAAACCACTGATCTAACGGAATGTTAACGGAATGTTAACTGTGATGTCATGACATAAGGCTTTAAGCTAGAATAAGCTTATGAAACAGAAATTTCTTTGTAGACAAACCATTTCAAGAAAAAGTAGTTAAATCAATTTTAAATATCTCTTCCCGTTTAAAAGTTGTATACATGAAACATCGCTCTGTGTAAACGCCGCCTGCTCCGCCTCTTTCCTCCTCACCCTGCTTCGTCTCTGCTTCGCCTGCTTCGCCTCTGCTTCCAGCCTTAAGTTGCGGCATGTAAAGAAATTTTTTTAAAAGAAGTATAGCATTGTAAGTTTGTAAAAAATATAAATCATGTTTTATGTCTACAAAATAAAGCATTTCCCGATACTTGATCGCCTCGGTGTATTTTTAAAGTACGATACCAAAAAGCCCTGCGCCGACTTAATAGTGTTGGCGTCTGCGTCATCGCCTGTTCCGCCTGCCTGTCCGTCTCTTCGCCTGCTCCGCCTCCTTCCTTGTCGTCTACGTCGCCTGCCTGTCTCGCCGCCTGCTCCAACTCCTCCCTCGTCGTTTTCGTCGCTTGCCTCTCTCGCCGCCTGCTCCGCCTCTTCCCTCCTCACCCTGCTTCGCCTCTGCTTCGCCTGCTTCGCCTCTGCTTCGCCTGCTTCGCCTCTGCTTCGCCTGCTTCGCCTCTGCTTCGCCTGCTTCGCTTGTTTCGCCTCTGCGTCGCTCCGTCCCTGTGCTTCGCCTGCTTTACCTGGTTCGATCTCTGCTTCGATCCACCCCTATGCGTCGCCTGCTTCGCTTGCTTCGACTCTACTTCGCCTCAGCTTCGCTTGTTTCGCCTCTGCTTCGCTCCGCCCCTGTGCTTCGCCTGCTTCGCTTGCTTCTCCACTGCTTTGCCTGCTTCGCCTCTGTTTCGCCTGCTTCGCTTGCTTCGCCTCTGCTTCGCTCCCTTCCTGTGCTTCGGCTGCTTCGCCTCTGCTTCGCCTCTGCCTCGCCTGCTTCGCTTGCTTCGACTCTGCTTCGCCTGTTTCGCCTCTGCTGCTCCTGTATCGCTTGCTTCGCCTAGTTCGCATGCTTCGCCTGCTTCGTATGCTTCACCTCTGCTTCGCTCCACTCTGCTTCGCCTGTGCTTCGTCTGCTTTCCCTATGCCTGCTTCGCTTATGGCTCTGCCTCGCCCATGCTTCGCCTACGCCCTGCTTCGCTCCTCCTTTCTTCGCCTGTGCTTCGTCTGCTTCGTCTATGCCTGCTTCGCCTAGAGCTGTGCCTCGCCTATGCTTCGCTCCGCACTGCCTCTCCTGCTTCGCCTATGCTTCGTCTGCTTCGTCTGTGCTTCGCTCCGCCTACGCTTCGCTTGACTATAAAAGAGAAGGACGCGATACTCAGAAGAGAGAGCTACTCAGTCACTGAGTAGCTTGTCAGTCGGTCGGCCAGCGTGCGAATCCATCCGTGAACTATTGGGCCCGAGAGTCTGGCCGAGGACCGTTATCGGTCTATGCGAGTTGACTGCTGTGATGGTGGTAGTCACTCGTGCTCTCGGACATTGAAATTTTCCGCATAAAGACAATGGCCGTGCGATCTTGGCCCGTATTTTAGTTTACTGTTGCGAGCGGACATCACGGTGCTCGAGGGATTTTACTTTGATGCGAATGTTGCGACGATTCGTTGACGATTATTTGCTCTACTAATAGTGTAATCAGTACGTTGTGGACTTTTCGTTTCACGTGATATATCGAGTGATCACATTGTCGTTGATTTACAAATAATTAAGTTTTAAATATCATTTTCGTTTTCTTGGATACCACCAGAGCCTTACTCACGCGGACGGATAATTGAGCTAGTGCATCCGTGGAGGGCATCCTGGTAAGCTGTTTGCCCCGGATGACCGTTACATTATGTCCGAGAAGGCCTTTTTGAAGAAACTTTGGTTGTGATTAAGATGTTGTGAACTATTGAGGTCCCTGTTAGGGCCAAGAGATAGATGTGGTAATTTAGATATTATGTTACTAGCTGGATTACCCGGCGTTGCCCGGGGTTATAAGTTTCGCAGTCTTGGAGGCCCTTGTGGCGTCTGGCGACGTCTGGCGGAGACTGCTTCGTAGTCTTGTAGACGCCTTCTGCCGTCTAGCGACCTCTGCCGTGGACTGACTGCTTCGCAGTCGCCATGTGGCAGCGACTGCTTCGCAGTCTTGGAGGCCCTTGTGGCGTCTGGCGACCTCTGGCGGAGACTGCTTCGCAGTCTTGTAGACGCCTTCTGGCGTCTAGCGACCTCAGCCGTGGAGTGATTGCTTCGCAGTCGCCCTGTGACAGCGACTGCTTCGCAGTCTTGGAGGCCCTTGTGGCGTCTGGCGACCTGTGGGGGAGACTGCTTCGCAGTCTTGTATACGCCTTCTGGCATCTAGCGACCTCTGCCGTGGACTGACTGCTTCGCAGTCGCCCTCTGGCGGCGACTGCTTCGCAGTCTTGGAGGCCCTTGTGGCGTCTGGCGACCTGTGGGACTGACTGCTTCGCAGTCGAAGAGGGTGAACCGGGCGTTGGCGTGTTAAAGAAAACGCCAGAAATCTAGCCCTCACTGCCGGTCTGTAGTCGGCCTCGCCCGTAGTAAAGCAGACAGGTTGTTTGATATACTGTAAATAATTTAGATCTTTGTCTTTGAACATACATGTGTTAAAATTTTGCTGTAAAACGACGAATATACTTCGAATCGATCGTCATTAAATTTTGTGCGAAAGTAAACAACTTATGCGCATTTTTATGACGTTGGGGAATACCGGCGCCATAAATAGAACCGTGGTGTCGTTATGCACATTATTAATGACGTTAGGGAATACCGGCGCCATAAATAGAATCGCTTGGCAGTGGAATAGGCGAGGTTTTGCGTGATGGACGGTCGGGTGGGTAGAGTTTTGGGGCATTTTCACCATGGTAGGGGTGAAAACGGGGGACGCGAACCCCTCCACTGGGTGTCCGAAGCCGAGGCCGACACATCAGTGAAGGTTTCGAGTGAAAAGGTGCAAAATTGTTGAAGTTAAGCCCGGTCAAACAGACAGACAGACACACACACACACAGACAGAATTCTCGCTTTATTAATATAGATGTTCGAGAAGGACAGTATTTTGCAGAAACTTTGGATGTGGTTAAGATGTTGTAAGAATAGTTTCTTCTTTGTAGACACTTTTAGGTAGTTGTTCTACTTTAGTGTAGGTGGAAGGATAGAATGGGGACATTCTAAAGACCGTGGATGGGGAAGGTGTGGAGGAAATTTCCAAGCGCGTTACGTCATTGAGAAATTGCTGTGTATTATGTCAACAATATGATGTGAAGGATTGAAAATGAACTTTCGAATTGTGCTTAACTGAGTTTCAACTATTTTTTTTTCTGTGTCGATTGAGAGAATCGTTAATAAATCAGTTGCATTGCCTTATCTCTTGCCGTATTCATACTTTCGCTGAGCAGTCGGGTGTCGTTTGGAAATGTAAGTCCTCCGCAGACCACAGAGGCCGGACCTGCGAGCCACAAAGTAACTAGATACTAAAGAGCCTTCTGCGACTACTGACTACGAACCGTCGGCATCCTGGTAAAACGGTAGTCGGGTTCTGGGTGGTTCGTCAGAATAGCCTACTGACATTACACTAATATTGATTAATCTTTTGCTTTTGAGCCCTAAATCTGAAAAGGATACGCCGAACATTAACAAATTCATTTTGGCAGCACGATTGCCCATAAAACGGATTTACTGTCCATCATTATCATCATCATCATCATCATCATCATCATCATCATCATCATCATCATCATCATCATCATCATCATCATCATCATCATCATCATCATCATCATCATCATCATCATCATCATCATCATCATCATCATCATCATCATCATCATCATCATCATCATTACTATTATTACTACTACTACTACTACTACTACTACTACTACTACTACTACTACTACTACTACTACTACTACTACTACTACTACTACTACTACTGCTGCTGCTGCTGCTGCTGCTGCTGCTGCTGCTGCTGCTGCTGCTGCTGCTGCTGCTGCTGCTGCTGCTGCTGCTGCTGCTGCTGCTGCTGCTTTATTCATCACCATGACCGTCGGCCTATTATTATTAATACCACATGCTAAGTTGTAAGGACTGGGACTATAGGAAGGTCTACTAATTACGTGGTGAGTACGTTACGGGTATACCAGCGGGACGGGGCGGCCCGGATACGGGTCGGTTCAATTAATAACTTTAAGTACGGAACGGATAGAAATTTTGAGTAGGGGTCGGGTAGTAATTTTGAGTACGGATCGGGTAGGGGTAATGGTTCTGTGTTGCCGGTAAGGGTTGGGTATACCCGAAGACGTCTAATCGCTATGCTTAAGGCATAATACAAGTGGCTAAAATACGATGGACGGACAGACAGAAAGACAGACGAAGACAGACAGACGGATATAGGGGGATGAGACGTGCAACCGGGGAACGCCTCCTTAAGGATTGCCAGCGAATAAGTTTCGCCAACAGCAATGTTATTACTAGTACATTATAAACCCCATATGACTGAGCTTCAAATGTCCTACATATAACATTCCTGTTGGGGATTATGTAATAAAAGGCCGAGCTCTTAAGAAACTGGTACACCTAGTGTTCATAGCAAATGCTGCCATCTCCCCGTGAAACGATTTCAGGTTTGGCTCTTGCGTCCGATTCAGTACAGATTATAACCATCTGTAGGAGAAAAATGATAGCTTTCATTTCTCGTTACCAGTTTGGAAATCTGCACAGCACCGATGGTAAGAAATCAAAATTTAAAATAGACATGAAAAGAGAGGACTTATATGTCCACTGTGTTGTGCTTGTTTTGAATGTGTGGCGTAGAAGTAGTCAATGTGCAATTACCCACCGCTACAGAGACAGGTTAGGCCCAAGTGAGGCAAATTTGAAGCAGAAAGTGTATCCTATAGGACGGAGAACTGCTTTTATAAAACACTTGACAGTTTCAGAGGACATAGTGTCATCCGGTTGGATAAGTCCTCTACACTGCTAAACTTATGTTTATTATTTTCTTTAATTTCAATGTGACCAGAATGTTATATAATTATAGTCCGAAATTTCAATGTGACCAGAATGTTATATAATTATAGTCTTTCGGTGCACCATGGATAGTATGGGTGTATACATTATCAGACATGACGCTTAAAATTAGAAAAGAATTTCCTCCAAGGAAACAAACACTACGTCATAACTGAATTTCAAAAAATATAAGGTGACGTCATAGTGAAATCCATTGCCTTGGTTGCTTTGTCGGCCTAAGATAATTTGAAATTATTATCATTGTTATTGTTACTGTAATTATTATCATTACAAACATGTTTAACGCGCGCAGTCACACAGAAATGCGAATCGGAGGCGCGGTAAGTCAGTCGCCAGGTAAAGAGCTTTTAGGGTTCTAACTTCTAGGACAATTCGTCGCAGGACAATTCGGCGCGGACAATTCGGCGCGGACAATTCGTCGCAGGACAATTCGGCGCGGACAATTCGGCGCGGACAATTCGGCGCGGACATTTCGGCGCGGACAATTCGGCGCAGGACAATTCGGCGCGGTTAATCAAAATATAAAATGCTAACTGCTTCATGAAGCCACCATAGAAATAAACACCAATATTACAAGTGAAATATAATATAGTAGATTATCAAGTTTATCAGAATAAATCGACGACAGCTAATCAAGCAGAACTGATTAATTTCATTAATTATATCATGTGTTTCAATTACTCCTACTTCAATTTTGAAATTAAATTTTCCGCGATAATATTTTATATTATATAAAATTCCCGCGACGAATTGTCCCGCGACGAACTGTCCCGCGACGAATTGTCCTGCGCCGAATTGTCCGCGCCGAATTGTCCTGCTAGAGAGACTTTCCAATTTTCCGCGACGAATTGTCTCGCGACGAATTGTCCACGCCGAATTGTCCGCGCCGAATTGTCCGCGCCGAATTGTCCGGCTCCGAATTGTCCGGTCACCGCTTTTAGACATCCAAATTGCATACGTTCATCTGTGACGTTCGTCGCTCGAGATCAACTAACCCTTCATCAGACGTGGTACCAACTTGTGTCGGTCTTACCCGAGACGCTGCTTCGTCGTCGGGCTGGGTTCGGCTCCAGCCAACCGACCTTCTGGAGTCGCCCGGGTCACTATCCTGTCTACTTCTGCTGTAGACGAGCGGTTCCCTGTCTCCGCTCTCAGTGCCCATTTCTCCAAGAGGAGGTCCCGAGGGTATCGCTTGTTTGCGAACAGTGTCGCTGTCAAGCTCCATCTCACTTTCGGACTCTGCCACTGCCGCGGTCGCCGGGTGGGCAACGTCCTCGTCCTCAGGATGGCCGTCCTTTAGAACAGGGTTCGCTCTCTTGCCGGCAGGAGTCCTCAGCTTCCTGTGAGATTTCTTAGTCAAAGACTTCCTCTTTTTCTCCGCCTTAACCGAACCCTCACGTACCATTCTGCATCTCATGACTCTCGAGTTATCGTCAATAGGGGAAAACTCTGAACGTTCTCTTGTCCGAGAGGACAAGGTGTACATCTGACGAGTCGTCACGTCGTGCCGTCTCAAACACGCGAACATCTTGCGATAATATATACACGTGTAATATTAACGCGGTATACTGGTCTCACGACACTCTCTTCTGATAGGACAGGTTCTAGGTCTAAAACCTCCCTAACCGCACGCAGAACTGTGTTCCGACCGGCGCACGAGGTGGGCCCTACTTCGCACTTCGGTCAGTTCTCGGGACTACGTGTTTCGATCACCAAGTTATTTGCTCTGAATAACGATTGGCTTGAATACAAGATTTTCCTGACTCTATCGTTTTCCTGGTCTTACCGCACTGTAATCAGTTGTCGGGCGGTCTTTTCCCGTACTGCGGTCTTTCGGTAACAGTGGTCTTTCCCAGTAACTATTTTTAGTTACCGGGCGATGGAGCCCCTCCAACGCTCCACCGGCGTGTCAGCCATCCAAGTGTCACAATCCAAATGTAACGCCGACCCCGTAAGGTTACCAGAATGTCCTGAATTTTGTTCCCAAGAATTTCCGAATTTTGGTTCCCTAACGAGGGTCACGCTTACTCTCACAGGTAACCGGACAAGCTCCGATCCTGCCTGTCGCCAAATTTACCCTTATTATCGTTTTTGTACTAAATCGGGTTTTTCAGGTATCCCGACGGTCACTTCACCGAGTGCCGAAGTCGCGTAAAACTCTCCCAGCCGAGGACGCCGAAGTCGCGTAAAATCCTCCCGGCCGAGTACGCCGAAAGTGCGTAGAACTTCCCTTGTGTCGAGTACGCCGAAAGTGCGTAGAACTTCCCCTGTGTCGAGTACGCCGAAATCGCGTAAAACTCGTCTCAGTGGGTAAAACCAAACACTGTCGGATCTTGGAGTTCTTCGAACTCCAAGAGGGATTTCCTTGCCCGACGCCAAATTCACCCTTGGTTTCAAGGATTTCAGAATTCCAGAAAATGGCTACCTTAAGAAGGTCACCTCTACTCTCATGGGTTACCGGACAAGCTCCGATCGCGGAGTTCTTCAAAACCCAAGAGGGACTTTCCTGCCCGTCGCCAAATTCACCCTGGTTTTCGATCTCACACTGAATTGGTTTTCCTGTGTATCAACGGTATCCTTCCCCGAGTATTACTCAGCCGTAGATTTCCCACGATCGGGATCTAGACCGCTTCGCGATCAACTGAGGGATCCAACCCGCCGGATCGGCGCTGTCGGCCCGTCTCCCAACAGTGAACTTCTTTAGCTGTACTCGGGATCGCCTGATTATATTATTCGGACGCCCCTTTCGTCCGTAAATATATTTGTACTAACCGGAAACTCGAACTCTGACTCTGTCGTAACCAAAATCACTCGCCTACCACACTGAGTGCAGTATATTTGAATCGGTAACTGAATCGCTAACCAACAACGCTGTTGAACAGTATTGCTATGTATGAAGAGTCGAACCAACTCTTCACGTATAAAGCAGCACACCGTGAGGCAGGCTCTATGCATCCCAAATTAACGCGTCTGCTCGCTATGCGCTGGCTTTACACCGTCGATCGGGCTTCCCTATCACGGTCGTTGCCGGACCGTCGCCTATTGAAATTAAATAAAAATTAAATGATCGATGCTGGGTCTTCGCATGAAAAATTAAGAGAAACGATGCTGTTCCCTTCGCATGTAAACTGAAGGAAAACGATGCTATTCGCATAAAATAAATCTTCCCACTTACGCACTGTGGCCTTGACCGCCACACTCTCCCCACCTTACTTAGATGCGGAGCATCTCTGCCAAAATCGGGGACCTTAATCAAACGTGACAGGAACATCCCCAACCCAGATCCACTTAGAGAGCAAGGAACCAAATGCACCTTTGGTTATAGGGCGGTCTATCGACAATCTCGGCACCCTGCACGTACGCCAAACACGATGAGAACCGTGATAGCGACAGCCTTTTTAATGATGCTTTCGATCTCTCGGCACCCCGCACGTACGCCAAACACGATGAGAACCGTGATAGCGACAGCCTTTTTAATGATGCTTTCGATCCGAACCACCACCCTACTGGCAACCTGTCGTACCTGACAAATCGCCAACCTTAACAGGCCCTCTATCATGAACCTAGGCTCTACCGGACCCCAAGGGCCAGGAGAACTTAAGGAGAGAAAAGTCGCCCACTGTCTCCCGATCTGGTAACCATCGTCGATCAGTCACACCCGGTATCACTTCAAAATCGTGAAAGCAAAATAATAGTACAAGTTATCATATTGTAGAACCAACGCAATGAAGCGTCCTAGTACTGGAATCTTTACTTGTTTCAGTACTAACCACTAATCCAATGTTTAACCGAAACATATCATCAAAAGGAAACTTAAACAGTCATTCACTGACAATCTGTCAAACCAACGCAATTAAGCGTTGCTGGTAGCACCGGTACTGTATGCTCCCAGATACCGCTCAAAAGAAATACTCTCATCAAAAGGGCAACTGAAACATGGTTCTCGAATAGTCAATGAAACCAACGCAATTAAGCGTTCATCTAGTTTGTCCTAGATACACGTCTGCTTCAGAAGGTCACTAACAAGGACTTCTACAGTCGTAGTCATCCATCCAAGCGAGGTTTTCGTCTCGTCCGTCGTCCAGGTGGCAATTCTGGATCAGCGGTCTCGTCTGGATTTTCTGAAGGTTCCTCTGGTTCATGTTCTGCATTAGGATCTTGAGCCAGGACTGGCCAGTCTACTGTAGGTAACTCAAGATTTCTGTCCCTCTCCGGTAACCAGGTACTCGGAGGTTTACCGTAAAACGGCTTCAATTTATCCACGTGCACAACCATTAGCGTGGATTTCGGACTCTTCTGAATCCGGTACAGACACGGACTGAGCACTTGAATAACCAAGAATGGGCCGGTGTAATAGCGAGCCCATTTTGTCTTCCTTCCACTTCTTAGCCGAGGGTAGTAATAGTAAACCCAATCTCCTTGAGCGAACTTGCTAGGTCTCACTCTCAAATCGTAGGCTTTTTTCCTTCTTTCTGCTACTCTCTTTAACTGTTCTCGTACAAGCCGATACGATCGTTCCATTTTCTCTTTCTGTTTCTCCACGTACTCTTCCATGTCACTGTAAGACGGTCTCTCGAACTCTGTAACTTGGGCTAGAATCAAGTCTAATGGCGTATGGTTCTCTCTTCCCAGGAACAGGAAATTAGGTGTCCGTTGGGTCGCTTCATGTTCAGTACCTCGATATGCCGCCATTACATATGGTACGTGAACATCCCAATCCTTTTGTCGTTCCGACACTACCTTTCCGATCAACATGTTCAGTGTTCTGTGGAACCTTTCGATCATTCCGTTACCAGAGGGTCGATATGGAGTTGTACGTACTTTGTCAATCTCCATGCGTTTACACAGCTCTTTGAATAACTTCGACTCAAAACACGGTCCCTGATCCGTCAGGATCTGGCGTGGCATACCAAACCTCGAGAACACGTGTACCATAAGCGATTCTGCCACAGTAACGGCCTCTTGGTTTCTGATAGGCAGAGCTTCAGCCCATCTCGAGAAGTAATCTATCGCTGTCAGTATGTATTTGTTGCCTTTACTTGATACAGGATGCGGACCAGTTATATCAATTCCGAATCTCTCCATTGGTTCACCGACCACAGGAGTCTGCATGTAACCCTGTCTTGGAGGTTTCTCCCTTCGATAACGAGCACAGCGATCGCACCTTTGGCAGAACCGTCTAACATCGTCCTTCCAACTCGGCCAATACGCCCGGCGTTGCAACTGAGTCAAACTCTTCCGAATCCCGAAATGTCCTCCGGCAAAGCTTGCGTGTGTTAACTGAAGCATCTCTTGCCGTAGAGATAAGGGCACAACTAACTGAGATCGCTCAGCTTTTCCTGTGTTACCCTGAATCCAGCCTCTGTGTAACACTCCTTGCAGGACTTCCAGCTGATTCCAGTTGCTCACCAACACTTTCACCTCTCCGTTAGCAGGTGATAGTTCTGCCTGTGTTGGATGATGCTTCGACTCCTTCCAATCAAGGACCGTACCAATATTGCAATCGCTCTGCTGTTCTCTTCGAAGAAACTCCTTTGTCCAACGGATTTCCTGGCCTGTATCTTCACTGGTAACCTCGGAGCGCGTTACTTCTCCGATCGGACGTGCCCACATCACGTCTTCATTCGTAACTCTCATGGTAACCTCCTTAGGTTGTTCCTCACCCGGACCTCTAGACATCGCGTCTGCGTTACCGTGTTTTGCTCCCGGTCTGTGACATATCTCCATGTCAAACTCCTCTATCATCTCTAACCAACGAGCCTGTTGGCCAATCGGTTCCGGTGTTCTGCGTAACCACTGAAGTGCGGAGTGGTCTGTTCTGAGTAGGAATTTACTACCCAGTAAGTACTGACGAAACTCTTTCAAGAAATACACCACAGCTAACAACTCTCGCCTGGTAACGTTATAGTTCCGTTCCGCCGTCGACAAGAGCCGACTCGCGTAACAAATCACTGTCTCTTCTCCTTCTTGTACTTGCGATAACACCGCTCCAATGGCGTATGCCGAGGCATCCGTATCTAGGATGTACTGGCCCTCGTCGTTCGGTAACCCAAGTATAGGTGCGGAAACCAACTTTCGTTTAAGTTCTTCGAAAGCTCCCTGACATTCGTCAGTCCAATGGAACGGTACATTTTTCCTGGTCAGGAAATGAAGTGGTTGAGCTACCACCGCGAAATCATGTATGAAACGTCGGTAATAGGAGCAAAGACCAACGAAGGATCTGACTTGCCTCAAGTTCCGAGGAGCAGACCATTCTTCTACGGCCTTGATCTTGCTCGGATCCGTCGCGACCCCTTCTTCACTCAAAACGTGACCAAGAAACAATACTCTCTGTTGTAACAGGTAACATTTGGATGGTTTCAGCTTGAGATTATACTCTTGTAATCTCCTGAAAATCATCTCTAGACGTTGCATGTGCGTCTCTACGTCTCTCGAGAACACAATTATGTCATCCAAGTAAACCAGACAGATGTCATAGTTTAGCCCTGTCAAGACTAAGTTCATTAGTCGACAAAACGAGGCCGGACTATTGCACAATCCGAAAGGTAACACTTTGAATTGGAAGCTGCCCCTTCTCGTAACGAACCCGGTCTTGTGTTTGTCTCTTGGGTGCAAGGCCATCTGGTGATAACCTGCTCTCAAATCGAACGTACTGTACCATCTGGCGCCACCCAGGGTATCTAAACTCTCGCGGATAAGGGGTAACGGATGAGCATCTTTCCGTGTCTTCAGGTTCAGTTGCCTGTAATCGATACAGAACCGCATACTGCCATCCTTTTTCTTAACCATTACGACATTGGATGCCCATTCCGATATCGAAGGTTCAATGATTCCTTGTCTCAACATGTCTTCTACCTGACGATCAACTTCCGGTAACATGGAAAGCGGTTGACGTCTCAAAGGTTGCCGAACTGGTTTCTCTTGTCCTGTATCGATCTCGTGTTGGATCACCGAAGTGAATCCGTTATCACTTTCGTTAAGGGAAAACGTTGCGCTGTACGTTAGCACAAGTTTTCGTAACCTGATTCGCTCTTCTTCCGAAATGTCTGCTGGCACTTCTTCCCATAGTCGTTTTAGGGTCTGTTCGGCAAGTGGGTTGAGCGTCTGCTCCGCCACACTGGCCGTTGTACTAATCTTCGATCCAAACCGGTCAATCGTACTTTGCTGCTTTCCTCGGCGTTCCTCCGGATAACCTGGGCCCATAGGCTTCCCCGGATTTTCGCTTCGGTAAGGCTCATCATACGATTCCGTTCTGGCTCGATTAACTGTCACATCGACTACGTTCACTCGCTCCAGCGGACATTCAGTCCGTTTCTTGACTAGCGAATCTCTGTCTCCAACATTCAACATCCTGATCCACACTTCCGTGTCTCTTCCTGTCACCAACGTACGTCCGATTATCAAATCTTTTGATAATTCCATTGGAATGGTCGTCCAATCTTCGTTATCCTTTTGGAAATGCGGGTATACTACCCAAGCTGGAACGTCAACTTCGCTCCTTGGAGGAACTATTATGTCCTCTTGCACAATAACCTTCCGGCACATGGACTCGGTAACGACCTCTTTCAGAGGGATCTTCTCGCTCCCAAGGAAAACGCATCGACTTGCGAAGTCCCATCTTGCCTGATTGGCTTCCAGCCAAGATAACCCCAAGATCACTTCTGTCACTTGGTCTGTAACTAGACAGGGTACAGGGTACACCTGCTTTCCGATCCGAATCTTAAGGTTAGTTTCACCATCCACCTTAATCTGACTTCCATTAGCGGCTAGGAGTCGCTGTTCTGACGGTACTAGCACAGCGTCTAGCACGAAACGTCGTGGCACAAGTGACATTTCACTTCCAGAATCAAGTAGACAGTGTATACGTTTTCCTGCCAGTCTCGCAACCACGTAGGCCACCCTACTGCCTTTGACCAGTCGGTTTTGGGTTTCCTCTTGTATCGGTTCAGCCTTTGTAGGTTCACTGGTACCGGTTGCACCATTCGTCTCAGCGTTTCTCTGAGGACAAAATCGCTTTATGTGTCCTTTTCGTTTGCACAAGTAGCATTCGATATCCGGGTTACGCAACCGTGTGGGCGGATAAATCCGTCGCCATCCCACATTCGGTTCGGTTGTCCTCTGATCTCCCACAGCTAGATCAGAACTGTTCTCCTTTTCATGAGGATTTCTCGGAACGATGCCCAAATTCTGATTTATTGTCACTCGATCAAGTTCTCTTGAAAGATTTTTAATCTTTCGCTCGAGATCTTCTAGACGACGAGACTGTTGCCCCTCAGTGCTCGAGTCTTTTCGGTCTTCCATGGTAACTTTAACTCTCGCGTGTCTCCGGTCTAAATCACCACCTTGTGTCGAAGATCGACCATAGGCATCCAACCTCACCGCATGTTTATACGCCGCTTCGAGGTTAACTGGTTCTCGCTCGCGCACCTTCTGCCCCAAATCCTGGTTTGCCAGTGCATCAATGAAAGCGTCACAAGCGACCGTCTCGACGATATCACTTGTTGGTCCTGGGTATGCCAAAGCCATTAGCCTCCTTACTTCCTGCACTACACTACTCAGCGTTTCTCCGTGAGCCTGCCGGTAAGTGCGAAGTTTCATCCGATATAGGCTAGTTTGGTCATCAGACCCGTACCGGGCCTTAAGCCGCTCAACAAGTTCTCGCCAAGACACGTCCCTCTGTGCACCCATGTCCCACAACAGCTGCGAAGCGGGACCCGTTAGGGCACACATTAACTGGTCTGCTTTTTCCTGATCACTCCACCGGTTGCACCGTGCACAAACTTCGAACTTTGCTAGAAAGGCTGCGATCGCTGACTTGCCGTCGTACTTCTCTAGCTTGATTCGTATACCGCGATCCGATCGGTCTCCGCCTCTTGTCCGCGTAACAAGTGATCTTCCGACACTCTTCTTGGGATTTCCTCTCCGGTTGTCCTCATCGTTACTCCTGGAACCGTTTTCCTCGTCTGTCCTCACCACTGACCGGTGCCGACTCTGTCCCCTCAGAGTACCCAACGTCTTCCCTGTACGCCACTTAGAAGACATCGTAGTCATCTCTCGGTCGCCTGACGTTGCACTGTCTTCATCAGAGATGTACTCAGCCTGTCTCTGACCTTTTCTACGAGGCTCACCACCTTCGTAGTCTTTGGACTCCGATCGTTTATATTTATTGCGAGAGCTCTGAGAGTTTCCGTTGACGAACGTAACTCTCCTGTCTTCTTCGCGAATATCTCTTTTTCCTGACTCTGGCGGTCTGTCAGATTCGTCGTACCTAAGACAATTACGACTTCTCGAATCTGGTTTGTGCCCTTTAGAGTACCGCTCGTGGGTCTCATCCCAGGCCAAATGATCTCTGTCTCTTCCCATGTTCGATTCTCTCTCGGTTTCTCTATCAAGTGCCTGTTTTAAACCGCGTCTCTCGTACTCTGGTAGACGTTCCTTACCATACGTCTCCCTTTCAGTTTTCTCATAACTCTCATGTCTTCCTCGTTGGCGGAGGTTTTTCCTGTCAAAAACTCCGGTTCTCATGGCCTCTTCTGGACCAACACTATCGGTGTCTGAATCCGAAGAACTCACTGACGAACGTAATTTCGCCTCAACTCTTCCTCTTGTCAACAGGCGTTGTCGACTCGATTGCCTTGCCGTTTTACCGTGTGACTCTCTCCCGCTGTCCTCGGGAAGATAGCGGCTACGTAACTTTTCCGAAGTTTCCGAAAGCGAAACTTCCTCACGTGTCTCTGTGTTACCTCGGCTCCGTGCCGGCTCTTCGATCTGCAGCTTCCCTCGGCGATCCATCTGGTAACCTGGGCCCGTAGGTTTCCCCGATGTCTCGCGTCGGTAAGACTTCGCATGCTGAGCAGCAGGAACAGACAGTTCTTCAAGTTTCGAACTCATCATTGCCACACTCTGTCGCAGGTAAGACATCTCCGCTTGCCAATCTACATCATCGGTCACAGGTCTTGGGCGACCTTCTTCCATGTTGGTAAACGGTACTCGATTACCTTCGTTTCGCTGGTGCGCCACGATGTCACCACTCGTTTTCTGCACTACGGCGTCACCCCGCGGTTTCAGGCCTGTCTCAATGTCTCTTGGCCTATCACAAGCCTGTCTCCACTGTACAGGTTGCCTGCCCCGTACGATACTAGGTACTTGAACCTGCACAAGGTTCCCCGATCTATTGTCGACGAGTGGTTTGGACCTGTCAAACCTACTCTCACCAACGGTCTCTCGCCAGTGTGTGAATGTCTCGTTATTCACATCGTTCTGTACTACCTCAGTAGTCTTTGGAACGGTTATCAACCATCCGTTATCCTCATGGAAACCTCTTTCACGCCCACTGCGGGTTCCAGCTTCCGTTTCAAATGCACTGGTTTCGTCAGGTGCACCCGTTTCATCAAGCAACCTTCGTTTGCTTTTCCGTTTACGTAACTTTGGACGCGCGCCTCCGTGCTCACTATGGGGCACTTCATCCGACTCGTCCTCGGTATCTTCCTGACCTTGCCTGGTTCTGTGACAAGAAAACGTTAGAACCCCACTTCTGGTACCAGTTTGTGACGTTCGTCGCTCGAGATCAACTAACCCTTCATCAGACGTGGTACCAACTTGTGTCGGTCTTACCCGAGACGCTGCTTCGTCGTCGGGCTGGGTTCGGCTCCAGCCAACCGACCTTCTGGAGTCGCCCGGGTCACTATCCTGTCTACTTCTGCTGTAGACGAGCGGTTCCCTGTCTCCGCTCTCAGTGCCCATTTCTCCAAGAGGAGGTCCCGAGGGTATCGCTTGTTTGCGAACAGTGTCGCTGTCAAGCTCCATCTCACTTTCGGACTCTGCCACTGCCGCGGTCGCCGGGTGGGCAACGTCCTCGTCCTCAGGATGGCCGTCCTTTAGAACAGGGTTCGCTCTCTTGCCGGCAGGAGTCCTCAGCTTCCTGTGAGATTTCTTAGTCAAAGACTTCCTCTTTTTCTCCGCCTTAACCGAACCCTCACGTACCATTCTGCATCTCATGACTCTCGAGTTATCGTCAATAGGGGAAAACTCTGAACGTTCTCTTGTCCGAGAGGACAAGGTGTACATCTGACGAGTCGTCACGTCGTGCCGTCTCAAACACGCGAACATCTTGCGATAATATATACACGTGTAATATTAACGCGGTATACTGGTCTCACGACACTCTCTTCTGATAGGACAGGTTCTAGGTCTAAAACCTCCCTAACCGCACGCAGAACTGTGTTCCGACCGGCGCACGAGGTGGGCCCTACTTCGCACTTCGGTCAGTTCTCGGGACTACGTGTTTCGATCACCAAGTTATTTGCTCTGAATAACGATTGGCTTGAATACAAGATTTTCCTGACTCTATCGTTTTCCTGGTCTTACCGCACTGTAATCAGTTGTCGGGCGGTCTTTTCCCGTACTGCGGTCTTTCGGTAACAGTGGTCTTTCCCAGTAACTATTTTTAGTTACCGGGCGATGGAGCCCCTCCAACGCTCCACCGGCGTGTCAGCCATCCAAGTGTCACAATCCAAATGTAACGCCGACCCCGTAAGGTTACCAGAATGTCCTGAATTTTGTTCCCAAGAATTTCCGAATTTTGGTTCCCTAACGAGGGTCACGCTTACTCTCACAGGTAACCGGACAAGCTCCGATCCTGCCTGTCGCCAAATTTACCCTTATTATCGTTTTTGTACTAAATCGGGTTTTTCAGGTATCCCGACGGTCACTTCACCGAGTGCCGAAGTCGCGTAAAACTCTCCCAGCCGAGGACGCCGAAGTCGCGTAAAATCCTCCCGGCCGAGTACGCCGAAAGTGCGTAGAACTTCCCTTGTGTCGAGTACGCCGAAAGTGCGTAGAACTTCCCCTGTGTCGAGTACGCCGAAATCGCGTAAAACTCGTCTCAGTGGGTAAAACCAAACACTGTCGGATCTTGGAGTTCTTCGAACTCCAAGAGGGATTTCCTTGCCCGACGCCAAATTCACCCTTGGTTTCAAGGATTTCAGAATTCCAGAAAATGGCTACCTTAAGAAGGTCACCTCTACTCTCATGGGTTACCGGACAAGCTCCGATCGCGGAGTTCTTCAAAACCCAAGAGGGACTTTCCTGCCCGTCGCCAAATTCACCCTGGTTTTCGATCTCACACTGAATTGGTTTTCCTGTGTATCAACGGTATCCTTCCCCGAGTATTACTCAGCCGTAGATTTCCCACGATCGGGATCTAGACCGCTTCGCGATCAACTGAGGGATCCAACCCGCCGGATCGGCGCTGTCGGCCCGTCTCCCAACAGTGAACTTCTTTAGCTGTACTCGGGATCGCCTGATTATATTATTCGGACGCCCCTTTCGTCCGTAAATATATTTGTACTAACCGGAAACTCGAACTCTGACTCTGTCGTAACCAAAATCACTCGCCTACCACACTGAGTGCAGTATATTTGAATCGGTAACTGAATCGCTAACCAACAACGCTGTTGAACAGTATTGCTCTGTATGAAGAGTCGAACCAACTCTTCACGTATAAAGCAGCACACCGTGAGGCAGGCTCTATGCATCCCAAATTAACGCGTCTGCTCGCTATGCGCTGGCTTTACACCGTCGATCGGGCTTCCCTATCACGGTCGTTGCCGGACCGTCGCCTATTGAAATTAAATAAAAATTAAATGATCGATGCTGGGTCTTCGCATGAAAAATTAAGAGAAACGATGCTGTTCCCTTCGCATGTAAACTGAAGGAAAACGATGCTATTCGCATAAAATAAATCTTCCCACTTACGCACTGTGGCCTTGACCGCCACACATCACTCTTTCCAGATATGTAATGAATATTGTTGGTGAGATAGGATCCCTCTATCTTGTGTCTTTGGAGATGTTGAATCACTTACTTTAGCTCTTTGCCTACTCTGAGCGTTGACTTTGCATTTTCGCAAACTTTTTGGATCATTTGCGTCAGCCTTCTTCCTACTCCGAATGGTTTAGCACCGCCCCTATTGCATCGTGTATAACACGATGGGCTCTAGTTTAAGTATGTAAGCGCGGCATCTGCATATCTCCACAGATGGAACAGGTTAATGATCACCGATCAGTGTTTAATCTAGTCTTCCTCTTGTGGGAGGAGAAACAAGGTTTGTGGGGGGGGGCCAACACCAACAAGCGTCCGAAAGAGGGTAGTCGCCAAAAAATTTTATGACCTTTTTTAGGAATTCATCTCACAGAAAAATTTTATGACCCCTTTCTTCCAGGAATTCGTCTCGGAAAAATTTGATGATCTTTTTTAGGAATTCGTCTCACAAAAAAATTATATTTCTCTGGTTTCTAGGGAGGGAAACATAAATCCTGGGGGATAATTCTCCCCAAAAAGGTGTCTAGATTAAATACTGATCACCGATCCGGGTGACTCGAGACTCCCTTATGTGTGCAGTGGCGATTCCAACAAAGCGAGGCTTGTACCACCAGGAGGGTATTATAAATGCTCTGCGCTTTCCAAAGATACGGACTGGCTGAAGCTGACACAACCAGAACCTTGGCAGATCTGCAAAGAGTGAATTTGAGTGCTCCAGCACGTCAAGGTGGAGTAAACGAAGGTCACAACAGCGTGAACGAAAGGCGACAAAAGTGGTAAAGAAGAACTGCAAAGGTGCTACATTGCCAGAAGCCGATTTGACGTTGAAGACTGAATAATTTTTCTTCATTAAAGTTTTCGCCCAGACAAAATACCATGTAGCTTTCGAATTCAGCCGCAGCCGATTGGACGTCGATTTCTCTTTCCACTACATTTTCCCATTTAAAAGACACACAAGCAAGTGCATCGCATGGACCACATGAAAAATAGGCTACAGATCTTAGGCATCCTGCTGGACGTGCGCCCTTATAGTAGTGCCCGGATCATAGGCATAGACGCTGGGGGGAGGCAGCCGGGGCACGTTCCCCCCAATAATTGAGATGGGCACCCAATGCAACAAGTGTAGAATGAATAGTCAAATACCCGGAGTCATCGCTAAGGAGTTACCGACTGACTTGATCAGTTACCGACTGACTTAGCGACTAAGTCGACAAAGTCGCATGCTTATCGACTGACTAAGTCGCTAAGACTTATCGACTGTCTTACCGACTTCTCAGGTAATCAGTTATGTTTATTGAATATAACTGATTACCGAACAATATAATGCATTTTACCGCATAGTGTACTGACCGTGCCATCATTTCCATGGGCATTAGATGGGACCCACGTGCGCTCTATACCGGTCCAATATGGGTCCCATATGGGCTCCAACCCACGTGGGCAAGCTGAGAGGGGACAGACCGATGACTGTGAAAATTAATGTTACTGTGAATCTGTGACGCGTTTGAGTGTTTATAAAATGAATAAAACATACAATTAGGTCCAAGGTTGCATTGGATTTGCAGCACTTGCTCAGCCTATATCAAAAACAGTTGTTAGGCCCTATGATAAAAGGGGCACACGGGATTACAAAATAGTAACTTACATGAATGTCGCGGGTTCTGTGGTTAAATACGAAGACAAAAATCGTTGTTAATTGAAGCAGTAACAGATTATAGTTAATGTGAAAAGAAATTAAAGTACCGTACGTATGCACCATTAAAGACTAGGGCCAGGGGCGTAGCTACCATGTGTGCAGAGGGTGCAAGGCACCCGGGCCCACGACCTCCAGGGGCCCACAAAGACACCAGAGTGACCAGACAATTTTGTATAACCACAGTTGAAAGCTTCGTTTTACAATTAATCTAATTCACATTACTGCTTATTTGGTGACAGATCTAGTAGTTGTGATGTTAGGATGCTTCGACAGTCGACACCCTTAACATAGCAAGATGCCAGCCACCCTACTAAACTCCTAATTTTACCTTGTTTTTGCGTCTCGAGTGACGACTTTCACATTGTATAGGCCTAATGACATCAGAGTTTATGTGCACAAATTATGTGAGTGATAATAAAGATTGATAGTAGGCCTAATGCAGTTTTAAGTTGAGACAATGAAGTGAATTAGCAAAGTGAAAATGTTATGCCGTTATGCGTCAAATAATTCAAATTAGCAGACTGTTGAAGTTTAAACTTTTCTCTATGAAACACTAGCCTAGGCCTATGTCTGCAAGACGTAATACGCGTATTACATCGAAACATTAAGCGGATTTGCGAAACGTAAACGATGTCAACAGATTGAAACAGAGTCAAGGAAATTGCCAAAAATCTCCAGTTTCATTGTCACTAAGGCTTACTCGGCAACGGCAATTTCTGGAACTGGATCGGTACCGACAACAGACTGTACAGTGTGCAAGGATGATTAACGTTGCGAGGATGATTGACATTTTTGCTGAACAAAAGGCTAGAAAGAAAACTTTATAATGCCATGGCATTGTTTTAAGTACTTCTACTATAAGCGAATAAGTCTGAGTCACTGCATTCAATGGAAGTATGCAAAGTGACATTTGTTAAATCTGAATGAGAAATAACTGAAATTATTACATTGTGATTTATCCGTCTCATTCTTGCAGCATTCATCTTGATTCTGTGAATGAGTTGTATTGCATACTTAGGGGGCTAAATATGAAATGTAATTGTTTAGTTTTTGTAGGCAGTACACAAACAGCATAGTAGGCCTACTAGTAGGCCTACAGTGAAGTTAGTAAACAGAATTACTAATTTTGCTTATTGTCTTATTTATATCTTTGATTTATCTGTATAATAGCGACAGTGCTCGAAATGGAAAATTTTACGAAACGGAACGCTAGTCAAAGAACCGGGAACATTCACGTTAATTTCATAGTATTTTCAACAAACGAAAGGGAACGATTATACGGGTGCATTTGACGAACCGGAACGGCGTTCCGGTGCGTTCCGGTCCATTTCGAGCACTGAATAGCGATATGTTAAGCAATTTTAGGAGTGTGACCTAAGACCTTGAATTAGGCATTTGGCCTATGTGATGGGTGGCATACACAGAAATCCACGACAGTATTGGTAAGAGCACAAGGCTACAAGCCTGACAGGGACAAACAGGGGCCCATGCGGAACCCCCTGCACCCGGGCCCATGAAAAGCTAGCTACGCCCCTGACTAGGGCTGTACCGAATAGGCCTAGGTGATTATCACTATTCGGCCGAATACGAATAATTGGACCAACTATTCGGCCGAATACGAATACGAATAGTGTACAAAATAGGTCTACCGACAACATTCAACATTTCAAATGTAAGCAAAAGTTTCAGTTAAGTAAATTTAATACATAAACTAAATGTTAACAGTTAACTACATGTAATTTTTGCATATTTCTGCCAGTCTGTGTAAACTAGAAATGGAAGTAATTCAACTAAACTTAGAAATTGTCGCTTACTTAACGTTCACTCCACTCGCTATAGCAGCCGCATATAAGCAGAAACAGATGTCACGTGACCACTATTCGTATTCGGTCCGACCGCTACTATTCGGCCGAATACCGAATAGTTATTTGGCCCACTATTCGGCCCCGAAGCGAATACGAAGCCAATATTCGGTACAGCCCTATTAAAGACTACCTACAGTAGTATAGGCCTATTCCATGTCTCACCTAATACACTGTGACTACAGCATAGTTCGCCAAAATGGGCCTAAACCCCGGATTTCTATCGGAAGCGCAAATGGCCGCCTATTTTCCCCCAATGTTACAAACATATTGTCAATTTTCCTGCCTTCATCTGCAGTTATTGCCCCCTCAGCGCACTATATACGTTGTGTGTTGTTTTAATTCGTATTCTATACAGTTCCAGTGTCTCCATCGACAGCGTTAGAATCGTTCGCTAACTCTGGACCAACCATACCGTCATTCTTGGCCGAGTTAAGTATCTGCTGAAGGTGATTGATGTACTGGATGGCGTACCTCAGCGTCTCCACCTTGCTCACTCGCTTGTCCTTGTTCTCGAGCGGAAGATGCTGACGCAGTCGAGCGTATCCTTCGTTCACGCATCTTACCCTTTCCCGTTCGCGTTCGTTACGCTTGTGAACGAAGATCGGGGTTTCGACGGCGACGGGGCTCCCCACCGCCAGATGACAGTTGCTGTAACCCGTTGGGTAGCAACCATAGGGGTTCGAACAGTAGTTTGCGTGGGCGACGGGTGGAGTAGGTCCGGCTGCTGTAGGGGTGGCGTGAAAATCCACCGAGTGCAGAGTGGAGTTGTAGCAGCCCTGGTGGCCGCGTGGATCGGGTTTGATTCCAGCGGCAGCGCCACAACTGCCGACGATTGGCCCGTCCTTTAGGGAGTACTTGTCCGTTTGCGGAATTCCGAGGTCCTGACAGGTCGGTGATGACAGACACCCGGACATGTTGGTCCAAGAACTTTTAAGTATTGCTCTTCGCATCCTAAGATAACGCAGAAGACAGTTAAGCTAACATAGAGAGGCAGCCAGAGGTATTAAGCGTAGGCGACATCATTTGCTGATGTTCCTGACGTGGCTTTTGTACAGCGCTGAGAAATTTAGGAGATTCACATCGCAGTTCATTACGCCGTAATCGTAATCTTCAAACTTCTAAAGCGCCACCCGAAGACCAGGTGAGTCTTTAGTAAAGTATAGGCCTAATGCTATCATTGCATAACTATAGGTGTTAGGTCGATTGCTTTTCATCAGATTGTAGGATATATTAGCCTACTATACCCAGGTAGCCCTGGTAGCGGGGTCTACGACCCATTTTTGGTCTCCTGTGTAGCCAGATTATGTTAATTGATTATAATCATTATATATTTTGCTTATCCTAGTAATGTTTGGTTACCGAACTAAAAATACAATCAATACAATTGCTACCGCTAGGAATAAATAATTGCATTGTGGTTTCACAGAGGATATTCCTTGCTACCGCTAGGAATAATTGCATTGTGACTTCACTGAAGATATTCCTTGCTACCGCTAGGAATAATACTGCACTGTGATTTCACAGTGCATGATACCGCTAGGAATAATATTGCATTGTGATTTTATAGACGATATTGCCTTAGCAACCTCTTCTAATCTCTTGGAATAATTGCATTGTGATTTCACAGGGTATTATGTTTCCGTAGATACCTCTTGCAATAATTGCATTGTTATTTCATAGATATACATGTTGCCGTAGCAACGATTGTTTAACCTCTGGGAATAATTGCATTGTGATTTCATAGAGATACATGTTGCCGTAGCAACGATTGTTTAACCTCTGGGAATAATTGCATTGTTATTTCGTAGATATACATGTTGCCGTAGCAACGATTGTCTAACCTCTGGGAATGATTGCATTGTGATTTCATAGAGGATATATTGCCTTAGCAACATCTTGTAATAATTGCATTGTAATTTCATACAAGATATATATTTCTGTAGCAACATCTTGTAATAATTATATTGTGATTTCATAGAGATAAATGTTGCCGTAGCAACGATTGTCTAACCTCTGGGAATAATTGCATTGTGATTTCACAGACAATATACTTCCTTAGCAACCTCTTGTAATAATTGCATTGTGATTTCATACAAGCTATATTTCCATAGCAGCATCTAATTACACTGTGATTTCATAGAGAACATGTTGCCGTAGCAACCTCTTTTAACTTCTGGAAATAATTGCATTTTGATGACATTTTCACAGAGGATGTATTGCTGTAGCAGCCTTTTGTAATAATTGCATTATGATTTCATAAAGGAATAACAGGATATATTGCCATAGCAATCTTTTGCAATAATCACATTGTGGTTTCATACATGTTATATTTCCGTAGCAACGTCTTGTAACATCTTGTAATAATTGCATTGTGACTTCACAGCTAATATATTGCCACCTCTTTCAGTAAAGAAAATAACAATGCGAACGATGATGATGGTGATCACACTGATGATAATGCTCAGTATTATGGTTTTGAATCTTGAGGGCTTCCTCAGATAAAATGATAATAAGCAAAACAATGGATATCAAAAGTGGGAGGTACGGTACTCTCCAGTCCGAAAAGGGGTGGGGGTAGGGGTACCCTCGTACCTCCCGTAAATTACGCCTATGTTCTAGTCTATACTAATTATTTATTTCTAAATTAGTTTAACCTCATTCAGATTAATTTCTTTCTAAATAGTTTACCTTAACGCATGCTGAATAAATTACAACAAAAGGGCAAAATCTTCCATGACTTCTGTTTCTGAGTGTATCCTTGTGGTCATAAATTAGAAATACACACAGAAACAAACCAAATATAATTCTACAAATATGTGCCACTTCATGTCAATATAAACAAGCGTGGAAACGGATTTAAACCAACCTACTTATTATAAAGTCTAATAGCCAAGAAAAGGCTAGGCCCTGTATGAATGGGTTTTCCAGAGATCCATGTTTGCACGACATGATATTTTGGCCTCTGTGTCCAACCCCATACACTGTATACACTTACCTCATATATCAATCGGGCAGCGGAAGTTCCTCAGAATTGACACAATAACCCTTTGGGATATCGAGTTAATATGATCTTCCTGGAAGCTAATTTGGTATTTGGCCACGCCCGTTGGCCAATCCTGTCGCGCCTCTGCTGTCAACTGTATCGAAGGAAATGCAGTCGATTGGCACTTCGCTCTTATACATCAATTGGCGTCATGATCGATGTCGTCTTCATCATCATCATCATCATCATCATCATCATCATCATCATCATCATCATCATCATCATCATCATCATCATCATCATATCATCATCATCATCATCATCATCATCATCATCATCATCATCATCATCATCATCATCATCATCATAATTATCATCAATTCCTGACTGAACCCAATGGATGTGCACAAAAAAATCTCCATTTTGTCTGTCATTTATCAAGTTTTTCACAAGTCTTGCTACGGTACCTTCGTTTAAGCAATGTAGCTGAAGCATCCTCAGGCCTCTATATGTATGTATGTATGTATGTATGTATGTATGTTGGAACAATATTCCAACCTCAATACGTGCTGCAACTTCACTGGAGTCATTTAAGATCAGACTCAAGACACACTACTTCAAGCTGGCCTATGGGACGTGTTGAACCCCCTAAAATGTTTGCGGGTATACGGCCCCGTAAAACGTTTGCGCCTAGGGCCCCGTTTTCTGTAAACGCGCCTCTGAGTGGCAGTCGATTCCATTCCTTGAGAACAGAGATCCATATCCCGCACTGCACCTCAACTCTGGAACGAACTTCCGCATAATTATTCTCAGTTTCTCCACCAATACCGCCACTCTCCCATCGTCATCTGCCTCATGCTCCTCTGTTCATCACCCCACAGGCGTCCACTCCAAATTGAAGTCTCACCTATTCAAGAATTCCTACCCTGATCCATCCGATTCTCTGCTCCAAGCTGTCTCGCCCTCAACGAAACCCGCCGTAAGTGGATCCTGCTCTGCCTCTCTCTGGTCTCTCTGCCATGACAACCGGACTCAGACCTCCACTGGACATCGATC
Organism: Allolobophora icterica; assembly: GCA_963556255.1. Taxonomy (NCBI): domain Eukaryota; kingdom Metazoa; phylum Annelida; class Clitellata; order Crassiclitellata; family Lumbricidae; genus Allolobophora; species Allolobophora icterica. Next base: position 76,942,119 of record OY744602.1, on the reverse strand, counting down.
TGTGGAAAACCCATCTGAAACGACGCAGCGCCGATGAATAAGCTGGTGCCCTGCGATTAGCTTTAGAGTGGCACTTTAGAAAATTGGACTTTACGATTACGATTACGATCACGATTACTTCGACCCGCTGTGGACCGGAAGAACTATCAATATAATATTGTCAGAAGCACGCAAGGGCTCGACGTAAATCCATGCTGGAGTACATCTATATAGAAGGTGTATTATCTGCAGGTTCCACACGGACACAAATATTAAAGCAGTAAACGTAACTCCAGGGCACGTCAGTTAGGGTAGGCCTCTATATTACCACTATAGGATTCTAACTGGGAAAGTGGTGTCATCACAAGAGAAGACCATGCAGTATACATGGACAGAAGGGAAATTCCGACAGGCAATGCATCTTAAGTCTTAACCAGCGAAAGGAAAGTTTCTATCCTCTGTAAACTGCGCTAAATAAATAAATAAATAAATATATATATATATATATATATATATATATATATATACACCTATATGTACATAGGTGTGGAACCAGTTAAATGTTATAGCGATGATCATAAGGACGGTGATGGTGACGTTGACGATTGCGCACTAAAGTTAATAATAATAATAAGAGTGTTTATTCGCCCTTGATGAATTCAACCCTTTCTTTAGATAACTAATATGCTCAGCAAAGGCCAAAGGGTATTCGTTGCAATTCCGCATTTAGAGAGAGGGAGAGTTATAGAGAGTGAGAGAGTGAGAAAGAGAAAGAGAGACAGGCAAAGAGACAGACAGAGACAGCGAGACGGAGACAGAGACAGGCAAAGAGTTATAATAGAGAAAGCTTACTTAACTGCAACATCTTCTGTGTAAACTGACGCAATCGTCAAGAAAGAAATTTCAGCTGCAGCAGACGCAACCGGATGCTTAAAGTGCTTCCTTGATCAGTTCCTATTTTCCTCCCCTCCCTTCCCTCCCCTCCTCCTCCTTGACCGCCTCTGGGCGTTCGTCGTTCTGAGGCAGGATGCTCGTCATTAACAGCAACATCAGCAGCCGTTCGACGACGATTTTAATCAGATTGATCAGGCGCTGTTTCATTGGCACACCCCACCCCTACACGCAATGGGAAACGACCGCATTTAAGCATCTACATGTAGGAATACCCTTTGGTGTGAGAGAGAGAGAGTGAGCGACAGAGAGAGAGACAGACAGACAGACAGACAGACAGACAGAGAGAGAGACAGAGAGAGACAGAGACAGAGACAGAGTTTAAGAGAGACAGACAGACACAGACACATAGAGACAGAGACGGACAGAGACACACAGGCAGAGTAGGATTGCCCTCGGGGTGGTGTTTAGAGAGGATCTGGGATTAGGGACCCGATGCAGAGAAGAGGGGTACTTAGATGTTCTCATCGTGGAAGAGAGTGGGGTGTGGTGGTTGGGGGGAGAATTAACCGGCGGAGCGTTTGATCCGGATTCGTTGTGTGTTACGGGGATCGGATGTCGACCGTGGAGCGACGCCTGGTGTTTGTTTAAAGTATCAACGACGCTCGGGAAAAAGGTAATTGGAGAGAACTAAGTACGTCGAAAGGACATCCGTATATATCCATCTATCCATCATCCATCTAGGCTGCACAGTCCATCCCTGACCAGCTCTGCCTCTTTCTCTCAGACTCTTCCTTTCTAAAGAAACAGAAGACTCGGCATAGGCTATAGACCTGTAGATATATGCTATGCCACGCGGATCTATTAAGAGCCACCCGTGCTTTCAGTTAACCGTCGCGCCGGTGTCTGTATAGGCCTTTGAATATATATAAAGCAAATGGAAATATATATATATATATATATATATATATATATTTCCATGGAATATATATATATTCCATGGGAAGATCAATCCGCAGGCAAAGCTTAGGTCTAAGGTATACAATTATAGTATCCAAATACACAATGGTGTTTGTTTCAGGAGCTGTTACCTTAGCCACCCCACTTCTCGACGCACTGGGAAGTGCCCGCGTTCAAGCAACTAGGCCCTATATAGGAGCCCACTCCTTGGGTATATAGGCCTATATGTATATATAGCAAGAATATATAACATGTTATATATAATAAATAGGCCTATAATGCATTTATAAATATGAAGAAACAGTGTTCGTACGGTGACGTTCGTTTAATCACAGCAAACTAACATAGCAATACAACTGTAGGCCTATATGCAGTGGCGGATCCAGAGGGGGGCGATCTCCCCCCTAAGAGTCCAAAAAATAATTATTTTTATATTTAAAATTTAAAAATTTGATATACTATAGTGTACTACAGAATAAATGTCATGTGATTATTATTACGCATGTACAGCGCCGGACTGCAGTTTGAAAATTAATTCTACACGCCCTTGCTTTAATCATGCTTTAAACTTGATGAGTAATTTTAATTCCTTTGACCTTGGACGTCCATGAAATCGCCCCCCGTAAAGTAAAAGTCTAGATCCGCCCCTGCCTATATGTGCTCATTATATGCGTGCATGTATGCATGTATGAACCTAGTCGTGTGTATATATATAATTTATGTGTGTTGGCCTATGTATCAATGCATATAGCAGGCTAAATGTGGAAACTACTACTAGACCCTGAAGAGCCAAAAGTGATGACGGAGGCGCATAAATCTGTGACGAAGTGCTGCACGATGCATAGACGTTTGAAGACGAGAACAGAAATTCCGAGTCGACATTTCTGCAAGTTTCATCCTGCGTTATTAGGCCTATCTGAATTCCAGTTTAACTAAATTTAAAATACGGCTACCTATTTATTTCACGACGTAGGCCCATACCATTTATAATAGCATAGTAGGCCCTATTTAATTAGTAACCAACATTGCGTACGACAGACTGTTTCAAATCGATCTATTCATCCTGCGTTATTAGGCCTATCTGAACTCCAGCTTAACGAAATTTAAAATATGGCTACTTATTTATTTCATGACGTAGGCCCCTACTACTCATAATAGTACATTAGGCCTTATTTAATTAGTAACCAACATTGCGCACGACAGACGTTTCAAATCGATCTTTGTAGGCCTATCCACTCTAGAGCCGATAGGCCCAATAGTCTAAAAACCTTTCAAATCAGTCAAATTCCTTGAGGATGCCCTAAGCTTAAAAGTAATTAGGTTATTGGACTAAACGACGGACAACACCGGTCTTAGGGTAGGCCTTATAGGCCTAGGCCTATAGGCCTAATTATTGGACGGTGAGAGGTAAACTGAAGGACTCCATTTTAAAATTTAATTAGCCTATAGGGGCTAAAACAAATCGGTAGACTATCAGAAATAACTATTAAGAAGCGAACAAAACAAAATAAAATCAAACTATAGATCCCTTATCGTAGTTTAATATTAATTTGTTTCGTTCGCTTCAAGTTATTGCTAAGAATAATTTGTTAAATGATAAAGTCACAGCATTATTGGACTTCTTTACTATTTAACAAATTATTATTAATAATAATAATATTGCTATTGACATTATTATTAATAGGCTAATTACCCACATTTACTCGATCTTCCTCTACAGTAACATAGGGCCTACTTGAAATTTTCAGTTTAAATTGAGAAATCAACTGAAAATATATTTCTAAATCATCAATATTAGGCTATATAAAGCAGTCTACACTGTAGACGCCCGCAGCAGTCTATTATAGCAAAGATCGACTTTGTTTGAATTGGCCGGCTGGACAGAATTTAAGTAAAGGCCTGAAAAAGTGGCTGAAAAGCATAATAAATAATTAATCAATCAATCAATTTTCGTTTATTTCTAATAGGCCCTACAAGCTGCCAAGAACGCAACTTGAATCGAACTCATTTTGAATAAGCATACATTAGCTTAAATTTGGACTTTACTCTTATGGTCACTCCGCCATGGCAGCGTGCCCCCACGGACCCCATATTCTCAAATGATAATCGTAATCGTAATCGTAGTCTCCGAACTTCTAAGGCGCCACTTGAAGGCCAAGCGCAAGGCACCAGCCTATTTAGTATTCACGAGTGCTACGTCAAATCAGAGGTGTTTCCAGAGAGTTGTCCAAAAGAGGTCCGAGTCCAGTTTCCAGAAGGTCAACCCAAATCAGAGGGGGTTTTCCAGAGAGTAGTCCAAAAGAGGTCCAAGTCCAATTTCAAGAAGGCCAAACCAAATCAGAGAGGTTTCCAGAGAGGAGTCTAAAAGAGGTCCAAGTCCGATTTCCAGGGTACCAGATCAGGAAAGGCAGAGCAGCTGTCAAGGCGGGTGTCGTTTACGGCGAGAATAATTGGAAGGCGGAGGATCAGATGAGTCAGGGTAGGAGTACATGAAAAGGTGAGACTTCAGTTTTGAGTGGAAAGCCCGGGGGCGATAGATAGAGGAACATGAGGAGGAGGATGAAGGGCAGGTTGCAATGATGATGGAGGCACTGAGAAACTGCAGAATTCAGAGGGAGATCATCCCAGAGGCCTGGTGCTGTGTTGGATATGACTCGGTTGAGAACTTGAGGTGAGTATAGTGACTGGGGGTCGAGAAAGACTGAGATGGGACGATGATCGGGTGGGGCGGGTTGTCTGAATGGTTAAGAGAACACGAAGGTACTTGGGCTGGGAATATTGTATATGGAGTTGTAGGTTAGTGATAGGACTTTGAAATGGATTCGCTCTGGTATTTTTAACCAATGGAGTGATTTGGGGAGGGGAGTGATATGATGATGTTTGGGCGTTCTAGTGACAGCTCTGGCTAGTGAGTTTTGGATAAGCTGTAGGAGTGTAGGTGCTTGATTTGAGTGGATTTGAGTGGATTCATGGTTGAGGAAAAGATAATTGCAGTAATCAAGCTTTGAATGAACAATGGAGGTGGCAATGGTGGAGGCAGGTTTAAGGTCGAGCATGGACCGTATGCGTCGGAGGTCACGGATGTGCATGAAGCATGCAGGAGCGTGAGGTTGCAGATGTGGTTAGAGAAGTAGAGGTGTGGATCAAAAATAACACCAAGATTGCGGACAGGGGAGTCAGAGGTGAATGTGAGAGACGATGAGTTAGTCGAAAGGTTTATGGAAGGATCAGGGATTTTCTTGATTTGATCAGGGAGGCCTATGATGATGAATTCAGTTTTGGAAGGGTTAAGGCAGAGGAGATTGGATGACATTCACTGTGAAATAAGGTTAACCACGTTGAGTAGTTGTGTGATGGCGGTGGGAAAAGACTAAAGAGCCTGGAGAGGATATGAAAAGTTGGGTGTCATCTGCATACAGATGGTGGTCGACAGAGGAGGATTGTATGAGATGGCTTAAAGGTGTGGTATAAAGGATGAAAAGTAGAGGACCCAGGACAGAGCCTTGAGGGACACCACAGGAAAGAGGGAGGGGTTGTGAGCAGTGGCTGGAGGCTTTAACAGAGAAGGATCGGGAAGACAAGTAGGACTGGAACCAGAGTAGAGCAGTGCCAGATATGCAAAACCAAGAAGATAGTCGTTGAAGAAGGCTGTGATATATAATTTCAGCCCATATTGGTCCCATATAATGCCCACAGAAATGCTGGTAGGGCAATTGCTTAGTGGCGGCACTATACCAGGGCGTAGATTAACTTAAATGCCCTGGTAAAAAGCCTTTGCCCTAGTCGTTGCCCTGCCAGAAATTTAGTGGCCCTACGGTCCCCTACCCAGAATTTTTTCGGGGTATAGGAAATCGCCCTCTGCACTCAGAGTAAGCTACTGGTTACTTGTATGACTGTCCAATGACACTAATAATAATAATAATAATAATAATAATAATAATAATAATAATAATAATAATAATAATAATAATAATAATAATAATAATGCGCAGTCTCATTAAGGCAGGCACCCCTTCAATCAAGGAACCGGCTGGCCTCTCCCGACTAGACGGGAAAAGACCTGATGGTCAAACTCTGATTCCGTGGAACAGCGGGCGTTCCCTGATTTGGGACGTAACGATCATCGACACTTTTGCGCCATCATATTTGGCCGAGACATCTACAGCAGCGGGAGGAGCCGCAGAAATAGCCGCAACTCGAAAGAAATCCAAATACGCGGAGCTATCGTTGAGATATTGCTTCACTCCAATCGCAATAGAAACGATGGGACCTATGGACCACGAAGGCTTGGCATTCATCAAAGAACTCGGCCGACGATTGACGAGAATAACGGAAGATCCTCGAGAAACCTTCTTCCTGTTACAAAAACTATCAATCACAATCCAGAGGTTCAATGCTATCGCGTGCCTAGGCACGATGGGGAACCAGAATCCCGACTTTAATGTAACCGGATAATGATAACGCAATGATTGAAAAAAAAAAATAATAATAATAATAATAATAATAATAATAATAATAATAATAATAATAATAAAACCATCTGCGAAGACTATAGCCATTCCAGAACAATGCCCCCTAATTTTTGAACTCCCGATGGATCATATGTACCTCGGGGGAAAAAATAATAATAATAGGCCTAGTTACCTGTCATTTCTATTGCGCCTAAACATAATTAATAATCTTGCAAGAAAGCGCATAACAGAAAGTAGACTAATATCATAGTACATCCTAAACAGATAAGTTTTAAGGTTAGATTTGAAGGTCAATGGTGATGAGGATTTACGAATAGAATCAGGAAGTTTATTCCATTCAGTCGGTCCGGCTAACGCAAATGCTCGATTTAGCCTACAAGTTTTCGGTTCTAGGACTTTTCGCCCCCGGAAGATTCGCCCCCGGAAGATTCGCCCCCGACATTTCGCCCCCCGGAAGTTTCGCCCCCGTCGATCCAGCTTCTAACCTTAGTTACATTTTCATCATAGATCCAGTTTCTAGTCTTCTAGTTACATATTTTCATCGCTAATCCAGCTTCTAGTCTTAGTTACATTTTCATCATGGATCCTGGAGGCGAAACTTCCTCGGGGGCGAATCTTCCCGGGGGCGAAATGTCGGGGGCGAATCTTCCGGGGGCGAATCTTCCGGGGGCGAAACTTCCGTATCCCCAAGTTTTCTGTGTGATCGGGTGATGGCGAAGTCCCCTTGAGATGATGATCGTAGTCCTCGTCTGGGTTGAAGAGAACTGCAGCATGGAGTAACAAGTGAAGACACATCCTGGCTATACTCTGCCACTCTGGTTACAAAACTGTAGGCCATGGCGCCGCCACTGCAATTGCTGTGTGTACGAAGTTCAAAACTAAATATATAAATTATGTTATTTCTACCACCGTGATTTCTACGTAGGTCACTGTTTGCTTACGTCACGCTGATTGGCTGAGTGCAGACCAGTGGTCTCCCAACATTTATTTTCTATCGCTGCATTTTTGGGACGCGTTTAAAATACAGCTGTTACACGTGCTTAAGTTACTTTACGGTCATATTATTTTAAACACACTCGCCAAAGGATTTTCAATAGTTTTTTGTTATCAAGACACGGAAAGGTAATGTGTCCGTGAGTAATTCTATTTACTTCAAAGAGCCGTTTACCAAATCCCAACTGGGTATGGCGCTTAATTATTAGCCTGCTTGTTTGAAAACAGAACGTGGTTTGTTTTGGTCATGCGTACACGTGAACATACGGGTCCTGTTTTTCCAGGGTGGTTTGAAGGTTTGACGGAGGCCATTTTCAGCGATTGGGAAATCGGGCCACTAGGGGCCAACTAAGCTTTTGTGCGATTTTTTTTGCACAGAACGAACTTTTCGGGGCCTTCCAACGCCCCGGAGCTGCAGAGAGACTTATTTCTTAAATCCAGTGCATTACTTATTGAGCAAGATTAGAGTCGAAAATAGTACTTTTTCTTTATAGGTTGTGAAACAAAATGGCGATCTAAAGATGAGTCCGCGTCAGAAATTTCAGATTTGTCTCGTTAGTGCTGTGATTGAATCGAGCAGGAAGAACAGACTGTCACTCGTGACTAAAAAGTGGTCCGAGTGTTTAGATTCCCTGGATGTCAGAAGTAGAGAAAACGCAAATGGACAAGAGAAATATTGCCTCTCGCCAGCTGGCGCAGCCTTCACCGAGAGCAGGCAATGGTAATTAGCTAAACTAACTCTTTTATTTTTTATTACTACATGTATACCCATACAATTTTCCATTCTGTTGGCTTTCTAGTTATGAAAAACTTACTGCCCGACTTTATTTCTGTTTACGGTATTCTGTAATTTTGAGTTGCGTCGGACCGATCACGTGCTCTGAAACATAGCAACAAATACAAATATATATTCAGATTTGTTCGGTTTGGGGTTTTGTAGAGTCAACTAGAGAAACGTTGCGGCATTCTATGCAAAATTTCTAATGTGGCAGAGTGATTTAATTTTATTGAATACATTGGAGCTGGATTATGTTTTGACTTAGGCAAAGAACACGGGGTCGTCCCAAATCCCCATAACCTGAAAACGCTGAAAATACACAACAGCCTGATTTCCCGAAAAAGTTTTATAGAAAGTGGTTAAAATCCCAAAGACTATTTGAACTCTGATAGATGACATAGACCTAGCGTCGCCTTTATGTATCTCAGGAGGCCACTTAGGGACCTATGTGCATCCTAAATAGGCTAGTGTCGATTTCGGGGATCCGGCCGAAATTCGTTTCGGGGATTCGGTACGCACCCAAGGAACACATACCTGAATAAAGTTTCGGATACATAACTATATTCAATAAATCATGAAAAAATACATTACTTGTGCACATTACAAACTGATGCTGGTATGCCAAATTTCTGAGGAATGCCACTGTAGATTCAAAATATATGTGTGTCCAATTTGTTATCGTAAAGAAAGAAAGAGCCTGCCAGAATGCCAAAGAACATTTTGTGGTATCTGTATCAATTGTATTGGGTCCTTTATGGGAATATTGATCCCATCCGTCTGGTGGTGTCCAATCCTCATAATAAACAATATGGTCGCTCCAGACACAGACCTGTGGAATTTTTATGACCCATATGGATCTTATATGTGTCCCGTATGGGAATGTTGGTTCCAAAAAACCCATCAAATCTGTAAAGGGCCAGCATGCACATACAATGGTCGTTTGTTGCCATATTGGACACATACAAGGTTGATATGGGTCATATAGAATGTTTTGGCCATGCCAACAGGTGTTTGTGTATTGCACTAATAAAGATTACACACTTATTTGTTTCTATAGCACAGAGGTGGGCAAACTACGGCCCGCGGGCCGGATCCGGCCCGCCAACACTTTTTATCCGGCCCCCACAATTCCTCAGAAAATTTTAAAAAAATTCAGACCGCGAGACATTTTCTTCGTTTTGCTCAAGTGGCGCTGCTCTATTGCTTACTATTCCGGTCGCATCTTTAATAATAATAACTCTATGCATTAACAATGCTTATCTGCCTCACTTCCCTGCGGAGGTTCTTGCACATGATCTGGTGGCCTATATGCATAAGTGAAATCCGTTCAAGTAAAGCTAATGTTGCTTTCAAAGCAGATGAAAGAACAAAACTACGGACACTTTCCTACCCTGCACTTGCAAACTGTCACAGCAGATTCTGAGGAAAAGTATAGCCTTCAGCTGTCAACAGGGGCGTAACTTCGGTCTTAAAAGTGGGGGTACCAATTTCTTACATACACGAAGCAAGGCGGAGACTGCGACCTTGGGAAGGCACAATAATAAAATATTGTTTGGCATTGTTAAAAAATATGAGGGGTACGGTACCCCAGTCCAAAAAGTGGGAGGGGTCCTGATACCCCTCTTTTCCCCCACAAATTACGCCTGTGGCTGTAAAGTTTGACAGAGGCGTTCTCCAGGCGATTTGTGGATTTTAAATCAAATGAGACTGAATTTGCTTTGCTTACTATACCGTTCACATATGACATTGACAATTAGCTCATATTCGGAACTTAGCTGGAGTTAACCGACCCACAACGTGACATTGTTCTTAAAGAACAGCTCAAAGAATCAGATCTGATAACATTCTTTTCTTCGCTCAGAAAGAAAAAATTCTCAAATATACAAACTTTTGCTTTAAAAGTGCTTGTGTTTTTCGCATCCACTTACATCTCTCAACAAAGATTTCAACTATGAAAATAAACAAATCCAAGTACAAGCCTCAGTAAAGTGATCTAAACTTGAACTCAAACTGCGAATTGCAACCAGCGCTATCACTCCAGATTATGAAAAACTTGTTAAATGCATGCTCAGAGTCGCATAACTTACATCTCAGCCAAAGTGTATTTAATATACTATCAATAAGTAAACTTCTTTTCATGTTAGTCGGTATTAAAAATTTAAAAATTTGTTATCCGGCCCTCCGAATTTTTTTAGCTTTTAATGTGGCCCCATGTGCAAAAAGTTTGCCCACCCCTGCTATAGCATTATCTGGAATTGGGAAAATCTGTATCTGTGGCATGTCAAACTTTTGTTAAGCTGTAAAAAGCTTTGTTGTGTTAACAAATAGTCCAATTCCTACAGGAGGGGTGTGTGTCCAATGTTTTTAAGCCTCTGGGCGCCCCTGTCTATTCCATAGATGCTTGCTATGCAAAATGCTGGAAGGGATATCACAACACATTCTTCTGCAAATGCATGTAATTTCAGATAGATGTTGAGCTTATTCCAATTTGGAAACCGTGAAAAATTAAATTTGTATACATTCTGTAGTTGTAAGATAATGTAAATCTCCAGAATTTCGTGCCACCACAGAAAGTTCCTTCGGGGAGACCAGCTTATTCACCAGCTCTGTATCAAATCAAGTCCAGAGTAGCGAGATCGTTTGGTCCATGTTAGTGCCAGTTCAGAATTCAGCCCTGTTGTATGTGTAAGGAACTTCTTAGACCCCCAAGATGATGCAGTACACACAAAGGGATACGGAAATTTCGCCCCCAGAAGAATCGCCCCCGGAAGATTCGCCCCTGGAAGATTCGCCCCCGGAAGCTGGATTAGCGATGAAAATGTAACTAAGACTAGGAGCGGGATCTATGATGAAAATATAACTAAGACTAGAAGCTGGATTAGCGATGAAAATGTAATTAAGGCTAGAAGCTGGATTAGCGATGAAAATCTTCTGGGGGCGAAACTTCTGGGGGGCGAAATGTCGGGGCGAATCTTCCGGGGGCGAATCTTCCGGGGGCGAAAAGTCCTAGAACCACACATAAACCATGAAAAACATGTAGAAATGTGTGGAAAGGAAATTGAAAAGACAATTCAGGAGACAATGCTTCAATATACCTTTAGAATTTTGTCTAATAGAAATGTGTTTCAGTGTGAACATATATCTGCTGATGTTCTTATCTCTATTGCAGAGAAGTGCTTCACTTAATCCCCTTGAAAGTCTTTGCTAAATGAAAGTTATTTTGCAAATGTGTGTTCATAAATATTGTGCTTGTTATTCATTACTTAATGGACATCCCCTGTGAGAGGTCACAGCAGTGTATTCTGCCTGAGTCTGGGACAGCCATATTGTTTATACATTGGTGCATAGATCCAAGACTTGACCTCACTTTTTGAAGGCCATCCTTCATTTCATGTACCTAGCCTAGGTGACATGTCTGAGTAAATACCATCAAAGTGTACAAAATCAGCAGCAGAAATGAAGAAGAATTCCAAAATGCAACTTAGCAAAGTTCAGTAAACTCCAGGCATATAACTGAACAGCTTCTGCGTGTAGACAAAATAATCCAATGAAACAATATCTGGCAAATTAATGACCAAATGTGGCTGATGACATTTGGAGAAAACGTGACTTTGGTAATGAAAATGTTTACCGGTAATTATTGTTTAATTTCTGTTAGCAAACTGATTCTTGTATAGAACAGATAACTTGTGCAGTTGTTGTTGAAAGCAGAAAGTGTTGAAACACCTGCACTAAATGTTATTGATAATTATGCACCGGCATAATTAATTTATTTTGACATGTTGCATTTAAGTAAGTAAGTATATTATTTAATATAACCAGTTGCCAAGCAGCACTCTGGTGAACATGCATCAGCATACATACATCATGATAAATTAATAACATTCTGACTGTAAATGTTTTATATATATTTATATAACCTAGATGGTAAATGGTTACCTATGGTAAATTGGTTTGATTCAAAATAATGTTATGTTTCTCTTGCTTCCAGAATACATCTAACTACTGTTGTGATTTAAAAAATTAAAAGTAGATGCTCTCTTGATTGTCAAAATGTTAACTGTTCAAGTAATTTCTGTTAGCAAGAAGATCCTGTATCTCTGGGTTTGTTATATATTTCGACATCAATTTAAACATTTGTACTGGTTTCTTCCATTAAACACCATCATTGTAATGTTTTATTTATAGCAGCTGTAACAATGAAAATTGAAAATATTTTAAAGTTTCTTATGTTGAAATAACTTGTTTCAACAGAGGCAGGTGGAAGTGTCGGCAGATTTCCTGGCTCGCACCAAAAGAGAGAGTTCAGCCAAAATGGCTGCATTTCAAATGACTTGGCACAATCAAAGAAATTTCCTCAACCCCGGGAGAAGGGCATTGTTAAGAAACCTTTCTCGAAGAGTCCATATAGAGCCAATCCTCAGGGGCGACCTAACAGCAGCAGTGCGAAAGGGGTAAGTCTATTGTAAAGAAAATTATTTTTGTGATAAAACACTGAAATCTGTCATATAAATCTAGTTGATGACTTAGTTGTCTTGCTTTATATTTGACACATATGGTTCTGAAGGTTGGGCATGTTGACTCTGTTGAGGGCAACTGTTCCACCCGATCCTGTTCACCACTGATTTCGGTACATCCCTCTTTTCACAGCTCTCAGTATTGATTGCATCCATTATTGTTTTCAAGTCCTTCAAGTGCTTCTCGTTACTTGTTCATAGAACTTCGAGTTTCGAGTTTTCATTAAGTAGTTTTTAGCAACCATCGTATTATTGGTTTTCTTATGATTGTAAACGTCAAGTACAATTCTTTAAGTTGAACTTATCCTGTTTTAATTGTCCAACTTTGAAATCATAAGTTGTGTGACATGGTGATTATGTAGTTAATATGCTGGTCTGGAATTGGTTGTGGATTTGCACCTGCTAAGTGGATTCCATGTGATGACTTTGAAAATGTTGTTTGTGCACATGTGCCTCTGTTGTCAAGCAGTTTAATTTGGTACCAGCACAAGCTGGGAAATTAATTGGATTGGCAAGTCCTGCAATGTATTGATCCTGTTGTATCCAGGACTTATGAATTTGTCCTCTGCAACTCAGTGGCCCAAGAGCATGAAATGAGTGCTTTCCTTATGTTGCAATATTTAGAGACATGGAATTTTTGCTATTTTACTTTAAGGTGCCACTGGCTTTGAATGAAATTTCCACGTTTTGCTTGTAAAATTATGTGGAATGATAACAGTGTATTGGTTTATGCTGCAGTTAATTTAGTCTTATAGGTTTCTGTAAACGTTAGTGTAGTTTTCATCAAAGTGTTTGTTCACTTTTAATTCAGAGGATGAGCAATGGTCCTGCACTTCCGGATTTTAGTAACAGGTGGAGCAGGTATAATAATCCTAGACTGCATCAGCATACCAAGGGACGATACAACAAAGAGCAGTTTCTACAAGCAAAGTAATTATATGAATCACTTATTTTGCCATTAAAACAGCAATGTATTACGGTTATTTTCAACTATTATGCTCTCAATGCTCATAATGATTAGCATATATGTGTGATAATAAAACAAATACATGATTCTAAATTGATTTGTTTACTTCCCTGCAGCATATGTATGACTACTACTACATTGGGTATAATGCAGGTAGCAATACACTTATCTTATGATCTGCTTTTGGGTTTGATTGTTCTGGGCCAAGACTTTCTAACTACATGGCCCAAATTATTTGTAACTGCCTTTACATGAGAATAGGAAAAAACAGGGACCATGATCTCTGCTGATCTATTTGTTGCATAGAATGTTGAGATTTGTAACTTAGGAGGTTTAGGGATTATACGTAAGATACAAATGTTGGCTCTGTGATATGAAGGACTTGTACTGTAAGATGCGTGGTTTATAAAAATTTGCTAGTAGTAATATGAATTTGAATTGATGACCATTGTAGCTGCCAGTTTGTAGTACGACAGAACGGCAACTACACCATCCATGCCAACAACCCTGATACGCTAGTTGAGTGGCAGCTCATTGAGCAAGTGGTTAGTACTTTTTTCTGGTTTATATGTTGTTAATGTGAATTAAACTTTTACTGTGTACAGCTACTTAATCTTATTGCTGAAATTGTATTGTGCTTTGATAGCATATATTAGGAAAAATGTCCTTAATGTATGGGTGAAGTGTAGCCAAGGGTAAGCAGAGGGAGAAGACTTCTGTGGAAAAATTGTTTTAAAAAGTTGGTCAAACTAAACAAGGATTTGTGCTTGTTGAAGTGCAGTGACAGAGTAGTTGACCCCACATCACAGCAATACAACACTATGCAGGAATGTGCAGCTTGGTGATAGTAATTGGGAACTGCTCCAGCTAAGTTTTTCCACGTGATCTGAAATACGAGAGTGACTGGAAAAAGATCTACCAAATTTATCTGTGTTACTTGTTTAGGTCATGCCGCATGTATGTTAAGATGCATATGATAGTTGCTAAGTTGCAAACTTTTATTGCAGCCAATAGAAACTGAGAACAGATAAATATATATTTATATGTAAGGCATGGCCATTTGTATACAGCAGCATGAAGTGGTAGCTTAATTACTGCCACATTCTCCATAGTTTTCTCCAGCTGGTACTTGAGGGAAAATGTGCATCTTTCATTTCAGTTACGGGATTTAATTTTCTTAACCACTTAACAACCAGTGTCCCTGGGGTAATGATTTTATTGCAACACATTTTTAACATGCTTTTTGACTTACTGTTAACTAAATAGTTTTGCCGAGTTCTGTTTTTCCGTTTGTGCTAGTATGTCAAGAATAAAAGCATAAAATTATTTAATGAGCTTATTTCTCAGTGTTTAGGAATAACCAGCTCTATGCACAAACATATCTTGCTTCCTTTCTCAATTTCTTTCCTGTCTCACTGACTTCATTACAGCAGTTTGTAGCTGAGTAAGTTCTATAATGTGTTGTTTTGTCAAGACAGACATGTTGAGTAGTACCAACTGTATCAGCAGTTTTCTGTTTCATTCTTTGAGCCTGCACCTGTGCCACTGTTTGTTTTATAACTGTTGTCAAACTATCAAGTTCTGATTCCAAGTCATTGATTCTGCAGACAATGTGATGAATTATTGTCTGCAAAAATATCCTTTAAACCTGTGCTGCTAGAATATCTTGCAAAGAATAGTTTTAGACTTTTCGTCTTCTGTGATGAGTTTCCCCAGGCTACCTGAAATACATACCCCAGTGAGGTTACCGGGCTTCCCCAGCTGTATTGCGGCTGCCATATGTCAAGGTAACGATGGTTCTCCAGGCAAGGGTTTCAGATGATTCCTGTATACTTTAAACACTGTAGAGTAAAACTCAGACAAGTTATGAAGTACTTTTTTGTGTTCTTATTGTGCAGAGAATATTTGATAATGAGGTGCCATCATGCCCCATCTGTCTTTATCCGCCCAAAGCAGGTAATCACTTGATAATAAATCTGTGAAGTTTTTGGTATAGTGTGTATAAATCTGAAATTTGACCTCTATGATAAAGTGTTCTAGTCATCTGATTTTGATGGTTAATTTAAGTTTTTACCTTATGGATTTCACAAGTCAATCAGATGTGGTTTCATTATTTGAACACTAGTATGCCAGTTAGTTGAGATATAAGTTTGATGAAAAGTAATGAATATACATAAATTTTTAAGTTTTGCTGCTATTGCTGTGTATAATATTATGTAAAAGCTGGTTTGCGTTGTTCCATATAATGATATATTTAAACTTAAATGAACTTACAGATTAAGATGTTGATAAATTTATGTAACCGAAGGAGCTATGTCCAGTAAAATTTCTTACTGTTATGATGATGCTGTGAACTGATTTCTGATGAATTCTCTGTTCAACTGCTGTCTGAACTGTTTAGAAAGAGTTATGCTTAGAAATGTTTTTGTGGAAATTATAATTTTATTTCATTACCAATTTTTAAAAACTTTATTGCAGTATTGCAGGATATAATTGTTTCCTCTTGTTTGTGAATCACTGAGCAAGATTCATAGCACACATACGAAGTGTCAAATGAAGTGTAACTGTTTGAGGTTCTGAATGGCAAATAAATTTAGAAAAGTGAACAGTTGGTTAAGGTCTGGATGAATGCTGTACAGATTGAATTGAATTGACATGCAACGGTAATGTATTGTGGACCGTTGAAAGCGAGGTCATTGTGGACAAGCCATTGAAATGTGTAGACTAAGTACTGAAAACGTGTATAAATGGCAACATTCATTTTTGGCTGCCACCTGGCCCACATCGTGCCACTGTTGACAACTGATGGTCAGCTAAAAGTCTAATATGGAATTAAGGAGCATGGCCATTGGGATGATATTGAAATAAACTTAAATATTCTCTAATACTTAAAATATGTTGTAACTAAACCCCTACACAAGTTTAAGTTATCAGTTATCAATGTAATAGGCCGATGTTCAATCACTTCATTTCATTTAATAAATAATGCTCATGCAGACTGCAATTTTGTTTTTAAAAAGAACGTACT
The DNA here is from genome assembly GCA_963556255.1 of Allolobophora icterica. Classification (NCBI taxonomy): domain Eukaryota; kingdom Metazoa; phylum Annelida; class Clitellata; order Crassiclitellata; family Lumbricidae; genus Allolobophora; species Allolobophora icterica. The sequence goes on along the minus strand of OY744602.1, from coordinate 76,925,534 downwards.
AAATCTTTACAATCTGCTTGGATAAAATTTAATAAATAAAAATTTAACAATAAAAATTACTATATGTACAGCAGACTGTTTTAAAGTTGACTAGAACAGACAAGACATCGATCGGTTAGAGCTTGATTCAACATAGTATCCACAGGAGCCATACCTTAAAGTTGTGCTAGACTGTCAAATGAGAGATCAAGAGTTAAAATTCCGCCCGGGCAGAAATTTAGAGATTTCTGCTCTATCTGCACTCTTAACCAACTAGGCTATAACCAGTACATTGTCGGAAGATGAGACAGCGAGGGAAACGACTGGCCATCCTTCCTCATATGCCAAGGCTAAAAAACAGTCGATAGCACTTCGTACTCATGGCTGCCTCAGGGCTAACTTAAGGGACTGCTGTTGATCTTCTCTTCGTCTAGTTAAGACTGAGGTTTTACAAAGTATATTTTTTTTCTTTTCTGGCTGTTGGCTCTGTTTTTATTTGCAAAATTGGTCATTTGGAATAAAGTTTACATTTTGACATGTTCCTTTAAAAGCCTGATATCAGCTCAGTCGTTACAATAGCATTCAGCTGATGGCAGCAGTAATTGGCTCTCTCTTGAGCAATGCTTTTTCCACAAATGGCATATGCTTTTTCTCTCCAGTCCAGTTTCTGAAACTACAAGCTTCACAGAGTCGCTCATAGATCAACTCTGTCATGCCAAGATCTGTGGAAAATTGGGTTCCATTGCACCACTGTGGATGCGACTATCAGTAGCAGTTAGTTTTTGCTCAACAGTATATGAGCACTTGACTCTGCCTTTGAAATATAGGGCATGCCAAAAATGTCTAAACATATTGTGTAATTAAACACGATACATTTCACCAAATGGCACTGAAATGAGAAAAGAAATAGCCCTGTAGAGCATACATTCATTTGGTTTAATTAAACCTAATTATTATATATTTAGAGCACTACGTTGAATGTTAGGATAACTTTTGGGGACTTAAACACCTTTACATTTATGCATAATTATGGGTAAACCAATAATGCATGAATGCATCCACATTGTAGTTGGTGCTAACTTGTAACTGTTATGCCTATGTTAAGTTAGGTGTATTATGTTTTGTGTTACTAGCTAAGATTACACGCTGTGGACATAGTTACTGCTGGCCTTGCATGCTCCACTATATGTCGCTCTTTGATGAAGCATACGTGAACTGTCCAATATGTTACGCGAAAGTTCGTGAAAAAGACCTTAAAAGGTGAGTGAGCCTTTGTTCCGATGTGTTAGGAAGTGTGGCTGTTTTAGAACGAGATGCTTTACTTTTACTCGCAGTCTTTAACGAACTGTGTTTCTGTCGGGGTAATTCTGTAATAAAGGTAAAAGGAGCTTTGCAGTCATGATGACAATTTTTTGTTTACTGATATTCTGAAGAATTTTAGTTCAACTGCTGTCTGAACTGCAGGCAAACTTAAAAATTCCAGAACTTATGGGTTTTTTTGGTTAGAGTATTTTATCTAAGCTCTTGACTCTTTCATATCCTGAAGAGTTAAGAAGTTAAGGGTGATCAGAAGTGGATACTATAATTTTCAGTAAGTATTAAATATTACAATGTATTCACGCTTTCGCAGTGAGTGTGGTATATTTCAAAATGCAAAACAAATGCACCTCTTTGACCTATAATTAGCTATATTTATAGTTTGATTGATATGTGTTAGGTAGAAGGAACATTGTGGATGTTGAAAAAAATCCTTTGTATGGGTTTTTCCAATGGTGTCTGGTAGAGTCAGAAACACAACTACTGTCATCCAACCATTTAAATTTAAATAACAAAATCCCTTCATGGTCATTGGCCGCTTCGCTTTAGTCAAGTGTATTTTTATTCACCAGGCAAGTCAAAAAAATAAATTATGTCCGCTAATATTTTAAAGGATCTTCAAGTAAACATTAGGAGGTTTCTGGATTTTAAGACCGTGACAGCGATGAACTTATGAAGCTTGATCAGTGTCACCATTTACAGAAACATAGCCTCATTTTTGACTGCCTCTCTGTAGTCAAATGTTTTTATTCATCTGCGAAGTTAAAATATTAAGTGATATCATGTAGAAAATGTAAGATATCAAAATTACAAATCGCGAATCAAATATGTTTGACGATGGGGAAATTTGTGATTTGAAGTCAGTTTTGAAGTCAAATGTTTTTAAGGCCGATGTCATCATTGATTAGAAATAATATAAACTCATTTTTGGATGAAATTCTTTAATTTTTTTAACTCTTCGCCTGCTTCTACAAGTGTACCGTACGAGTGGCTACATTTAGCAGTCTTATTACATTGTATTCTTCATGAAATTTGGTATAGATTGTTAATTTTATCATTTTGAATTTTCTTTAAACATTTAATATATCAACTTTGAGGTAAACACATGAGCTGAAGAACTTTTCATTACAGGTTATTGTCAAGGAATAATATATGAACAAAATGATATATAGCAGTTTTATTACTGAAGAGTTTAAGTATTTTCATTCATATCAACTAGCAGTGGTCAAATTCATCAAACACAGCTGCAAAAGAGTTAAGAATTTTCTAATTATTTTAAATGCATATCTGTGTGATTTTAGTGTTGTGGCTCTTCAAGCGAATCGATTTGAAATTGGACAAGAAATTACGATGAAATTAATGAAGAAAAGTCGAGGTCTGACTCTTGTCTCCCCTCATTCAGCTTGGAGTTCAGAAAACACCAGCCCATTTGATGTTTCAGGTAAGTTTTGCATTAGACTTGAAGAAATACCACTGCTGACTTGTAATTAATAGTTTCAAAAGTGCATTATTTAAAATTGCCTTAGCTGTATGCTGTTTTGTGGAGGATGCTCTTTTTAGCCATAATGAATATTTTTTAAATCTGATATTTAATAGTTTTGTTTATTTAAATACATTTTTTCTGATAATTGATCGTAGGTATATTTTTATTCTGATTTGCAAAAATACTGCTTTACTTTGATAATCTTGTGTGAAATCTTTTGGTGAATGCCTACAGATTGTTTTTGTTTTGGCAGCTATGATCATTCATTCATTCATTAACTACTCATTAATTTCATTAAGGCTGTAAACGATGAGGGTGTGAAGACTGATTTCAAACCAGTACAAATACTTTTGTAGATACATGTACAGTTCTTTGCTTACCAGTTTCTTGTTTTGCACATTATGTCCTCCGCCTCCAAGCAGTATAATTTGGTACCAGTATCATTTGGAAAATAAATATCATGCTCTTTGTTGCATGGTTTGGGTTCAGGATAAAAGGATTTGTCCTTGGTGACTTGAAAACTTAGCATAACTAGATTTCCATGCAGTTGAAAAATGGATGACCATTCACTTACCTGTGCTTTTCTGTGTTGGATAATGTAAGCATTTCTATGATAAAATTAAGCAGCTTTTGTTAGTCCAGGCATCATGTTACTTTCTGATAAATTTAACGTACAGTGTCTTGTGGCAGAGTTTGCTGTCTGCTTCAGGCATTGTTTATCATTGGATGTAAACGTGAGACTTGTTATACTTCGTGTCATTAAAACATAAATTTTGATATTTGTACAATCACAGATATGGATTCCTAAATTACTTGTGCTACAGAAATTAGCTCATTATAACCTAACTTTGTTGTAAGGTTTTTTGTTTCTTCCAAAGACAACATTATAACTAGTTTCAGGTGTATGTCGTTGACACAGTTGTGTTTAGTGTCTGAAGCAATTGTTTAAACTTGGTACTTTTAAAATTAAGTACATGTACAGTTACTGAATACAATATGGATGAAAAAGGAATTCCTTTGTTTTCAAAAGGAGTGTATGGGTATCTTTTAGATACTGAAAACAGCTCTTATGCCAAGATTCTGGTTGCTGATGAAAATTACATACAGAACATTTTGGAAAGAGAAAGAGAAGAGCTTCTGCTCTTGTATGAAGAGAATACACCTGATGTAAGATATTTGGTTCTTTTATGTTTCGCTAGTCAGAAACATTGACAATGGTAATATTTTAGCATTTGTTGAAGTTTACACGTCTTACATTTCTAACCAGTTAACAAAGTCAATGCAGTTTTATGTTGAACTTTAACAATGAGAGTGGGAAACCAATGCAGCCTGTCATTAAAGTGTTAAATTATTTTCTATAGGATCCAAATTTTTGTTTTAATCGTTTCAGAGTCTGGAAGGTTCTTTCATCACTGCAGCAATGAAGTCACTTGAGGTCAGTTAAAGTTTCAAGACCTCTTAAAATTGGTTTTAAAATTGGATATTGCTTGTAATGGTCATATAATCTTGAATAAACAAGTCAAAATGATAAATGCATGCATACAAATTCTGCAGCAATCTAAAACCAAGGTACGTTTTTACCTTCCCAACTGTATTTGGTACTTGTATACAGCCTGCAAAATGGTAAAGGACTGAGTTAGCTTAAATGGCCTGGTATTCCATGGATGGTTGACAGTTCAAGTGCTAATTGGGCTTGATGTTTAACTTCACTGTGCTTGCTGATATGAAAAAGTTTTGACCGTTTGTACATCCATACTGTGACAACAATGAACTAGCATTCAATGTGTGGAAGAAACTTGCAAGGACAATGTGAAGGTCTCAACATGGGACCACAATTTATCATGTAATGCTTAAGATTATTAGAAGTTAATGCATTTATTTGATGTGATTCTGAATACACTAACAATATTCAGGTCGAGTACTGCATTTAATTAGATAAATGCACAGAATCAAATAAATGATATAAACTTTTCTATAGCTTATGTCCAGTAGGTTCCTAATTGATATTCCATTCATAATGTATTATATTAAAATTAAATCGGAGGAATCTGTTGAACTATTTTCGAAGACATGGGCATCCGATATTAAACACACAACATGGAGCAGAAATAAGGTTTGAGAAAAAACAGTTGAACAGAGACAACAGTTGTCTTTAAACCAGTAGCATCATTTAGTAAATTAAGGATATCTTCTATGTCAAGCATTGGCATATCTAAGGCAGAATTGCTATACAAAAGCCAGTGTCTGCTACTGACTTGTTTTTGCCTTTTTTAGTTTCGGGCATTGAATGTGAAGAGCGACTGCTTACCTTTTGAGGAATTTGTTCATCCGCAGAGTCTCCCTAAAGATGCCTCTGCTGAAACAGCTTGCAACGTGACTGCTAAAGTATCAGAACCGACTAAAGTAAATAACTATGTACTCTTCATTTAGGTCAGGTTTAGCTGGTACAGGACATATGTGACTCTTTGGGAGGAAAACTACCAAAACTGGGATGGAAAAGTTTTGAGTGGATGTGGGGCAATTTTTCAGAAATTGCTGGTTTGGTCTTGTACCGGAATCTATAATGCCGGGACATGAACATTTTATTGTTATGGAGTAAGTTAAGTTTATTTACATGACAAAGTGATAACTAATAAAAGATACCAATATTGGGACTGAACTTATTTTCTTTGTTATTATTTGATATAGTTTTGTAGTGTGTCACTTTTACAAGCATACAACAAGCTTTGTTGGTTTTATATGTTCAATAGTGTATGCTGATTTGCCGATTTTTAAAATTTGAATTGTGTAATTTTGAGCACAGTATAGTCATAGTGGTTAATGTTACAAAATTATGTAAGTCACTGCCCTTAACTCTCATGTAAAAAACTGTGACTTATAGTCCATAAAAGCGGTTCGCATAAATATGAGCATAACTGAAGCTAAAAGTGCCACTCTAAAAGAAAGTCACCAAAGTGTTCTAACTGATGAAGTCGGACACAGAAATTTAGCTTCATAGTGCCAGAAGTGGAAAGATGAAGTTAAGTGATGAAATTTAATTACTGGGTAATAGCTTTAGGGCATAACCGATTTTGTTTTTTCTGCCGATTCCGAATACCGGATAGTATAGGCCGTTATTTGCCGATTCCGGTTCCGATTCCGATTTTAAATAGTTCATATCCCCCTACCTATACATATATATATATATATATACACATACATATATACATACATGCATGCCCATAGATAACTTTATATACACATACAATTATACATCCCTATATATATAGTAATATATATTATATAGTATGCCTCTATAGTAGTATGTGTGTAAACTTGGGCCTATATATATAAATTCCTATATCTATACGGCTGTGGATGGAGTCATTATCTCCTCTGGAGGAGGTCTGTAACTCTGTATTCATGCCGCCTATTGAGTAATTAAAGGTTATATGACCGTGGGAAAGAGGGAGAGATACAGAGAGAGAGATGGAAACAGAGAGAGTGTCTATTCTGGGCCGTCTATAGCCGAAGTAAGTAGTAACAATCATAATTAGAATTATATGGCAGTGGTCTATACATTGTTATTAGTCCTTCCATAGGCGAAACCTCTTCTCTTCAACGCTGGTAGATGATACAGGGTAGCTTTTGTGCAAGGAGCAGAGGTGTCTCTTTTGATCAGCACACCTTATACAGGCTTGTTTACTGAAGTACAAGCCAGACGGTCGACCTTCTTCCCTGTACCATGGCCTCATTTGGCCTGTAGCTCATACACTGGTAGATTGATACAGGGTACTGAGGGTAGATTGTGGGCAGGAAACAGAGGTGCCTACTGTTTGGCTGGTACAGGCATAGCAGGCCATTCGCCCCCAGCGCCGGTGACTTGGTAAACTGGCCACAGTAGCGTAAACTGCACAGCTTCACACGTAACAGACAATGACAGTCTGGTCCCCGGAACTGATTTAAGGGCCCGAGCATATACGGTAGTTCATAGCGAAAGCAGCGAAAAATAATTTTATTAAAATCGGCGGGTTAGACATTCCGAGTATGGATAATTCCGGATAGTCCAAAATCGGCAAAATCGGTTTGCCGATCCGAGTTTCGGTTATGCCCTAAATAGCTTTTAGATCTCTTATATAGCAACTGTTGAATGTGAGGCTATACATTTTGTTACTCATATTTTTGGTGATTAACTGTGACATTTTGGTATTTTGCTGCATGAAAAGTTGAAATTTGGTACAAATTTCAAACAAAGTTGAAACTTTGCACTCCATGGATGGACATGTTATGCAACACATTTGCAAAGTTTCAGCCGTAGCTGTGCACAACTTTTTGGGTTTTTAATATCGGTAATTGTTGATGTTGATTGGTCAGGAACAGTTTTATAAGCATCTCTTTGGAAGTGTCTTTTGGTAGGTTTCTACAGACATTTTCCCTAGTAACTTGAACAAATCTCAGCATACTAAGTCCAGGAACCCCACTTGTGATTCATTTTATTTCTAGTGGGTCACATATACAGTGATTTGTTTATCATTTTTACTTTTAATTTGTTGTGACAGAATCAGTCTGAGAGTAAAACTGAGTTAGCCTGGAGACTGTCAATTTGAATGAATGTAGAAGATGTGCTTCTTTGTTGTAGCCAACGAAAAGATATGTGTCAGCGTTCAGTGATGAAGAGGAAGCGCAGATGGATGAAGTGCAAGCGCAGGTGGATGAAGTACAAGCGCAGATGGATGAAGTGCAGCACAATCCCATTATGGATGGTGCAAGTGATGATGCTGGTGGTCAGTTAGTGAATGAGATCTGTGATGCGGGTGCTACAGGTTATTCCGCCCCAACTTCCTGGGATGCTCACGAAAGTGAAAAGACAGAAGTGGCATCAGTGGAAGCTGCTGCAACTTCGCCAGAAAAGAAAAAGTTGTTCAACAAGAACAGGCTTCAGAAAGTGCAGTCAGAAGCCTACTTTTATCAGTGTATGTTTTGTAGAAAGTTCATTTTGTTTTGGACAGCTTTGCTTGGATGTGATTAGAATTTGATTGCAAGTACTATATTTTTTATTTTTTTATTCCGGATATTTCTATAGTGCCTCTCGAAGTCAACTACTACTCAGAGGCACTCCCGACTGGAGCATTTTTGATACTGTGCCGGAATTTTCACGCCGAAGCGCCACGAGCAATTGCGAGTGAAGGACTTGCCCAAGGTCCGTACACAGCGGCTAGAGTGGGATTCGAACCTGCAACCCTCCGGTTACAAGGCGCCGAACTTACCACTGAGCCACCACGCCCCTTATATGATGGTTGACTTATAAACATTCCAGCAGTGCTCATGTGTTATTAAATATACTGGTAACCGCCTGATGTGCAATGACAGAACCGTGGGTGTATCATTGAATTTTGGCATAAATTAATTTGTAAAAATTGTTTTAATGTGACAGTTCATTGCCTGACATGTTGAGCTACTATATTAAACAGCCTATTATGTATATTATTAAGTTATCTTATGTAATTTATATTGATAATTGGATTTTCCTTTTTTCAGCTGCTGATGGCCAACACATCTACCTACATTCAATCAATGTCACCTGCTTGAAGGCACAGTATGGGAGTATGTCGAAATGTCCTGACTCATTGACTGCTAAAATTGTTCATTTGGAACGAATCTTTATGGATGAGGTAAAGACAAATTGTCAATGCTTGAATACTATAGCCATTCCACAGTATGCGGAATGATTGCTTAGGTCGTGATAACAAATTAAAATACTTGGTAGGATGCAGCAAGTATATAGTTAAATTTTACGACTTTGTTGGTCACCGTGTAATTTGCATGTGCATAGTTTCCATATTTATCTGCATGCCTATGCAAGGTCCTAAGAGAGTGTGAATCTACTTTCTTTTCATGTTTTGAGAATTTTAAGTTGTAATGTTTTTTACAAACATTGGACTCGTTTAGAAGTAAAGGTATGTTGGACTTCACTTGTTGCTTGGAGCTGAATGATGTGCTGTGTGAAAATTTGCTTAATTTAATATTTCCAACAATCTATCATTACATTGTTTGAATTTGATTATCTTGGCCGCAAGTTGGATGGCTTCAGTAGGTATAGCTCATTTAAAGGGAATTGAATGTATAAATAATTGTATTATCTGAAAAATGTAAATATGGACTTGAGTCCTCTTATAAGAACCTGTCACATTTGAGCTAACAACAGGAAATGATCAGAAGCTGCAACAACAAAACTGTGATGTAAATTTTCAATGCTTAATTCTTTAGTAATTTAAGTTGAACTGCTAGTTCTAAAGTATGCTTTCTCTAACTTCTAGGACTTGCGTCATAGATACCGATGGCTTGACCATCTGCCTCTCACCTGTGAATTTATAATGGCTGAACTTGACCTGGGGCCTCCACTTGTGTCACAGGAAGTTTTGGATCAGCATTTAGGTAACTTGCATATTACATGTTTGGTAATATTTACTGTTCCAGTGCTTTCTGTACTTTTACCTACTTCATTTTGTGTTCCATACTGTTAACTTGTTGTTTTGACTCAAAAATCCATTGCACAATACTCTCCTTAATTTGCAAGCTTTAGGAAAGGTGTGCTTTGATGCGGAGAGCATTAGTCTTGAAGGTGATTCTATTATGTTGATATTTATGGAATGGGTGATTTGAAGATGTTTCGATTACACTTACCAGCCTTGTTTTGTCAAACATATCTGAAACTGGATTTTTTAGACATTTCGTTTCAGTATATGAAATTAAAGAAAAGCAGGGCTGTTCTGGCAACTGAGTGCAACGCCATTTATTATATGGGTAGATGCATGATGGGTCGGATGTAATATCTCGTTGTGGGATATGTTTTAGGGGAAATCGTGAAACGACAGCGTGAAAGAGAGAAGAAAATAGAATATGATAACTCCCGAATGCAGAGAATTCAAAACGAGTATTGTCGAAAGATGGGCATAGGTAGGAACGTTTGTTGCTGATCTAAACCTTATGATAGCTAAACACTGCTATATAACCACACTGCTTTTGAAGGGTGCTTTATTGTGTTTTGGAATAGAATTCCAGAGTCCTGGGCTAGCACTGGAATAGTTGCACAAACCAATAGTTTTGTCAGTATAGTTATGGTTTACATGCTTGTTTACATGCGTGCCTAGAAAGGCTTTATAGCAAGTGTCTTTGTGCACATGTGCAATACATGCCATCCAAGACAGAGTGATTTAACACTTTAAGGACGAGAGTGTGCTAAAAGTGACTGGGAAACCAATGCAACTCATTGTTAAAGTATTAAAGAGATGCCTGTAAGTGCAGAGGGAAGCATCAAATGAATCTAGAGTAGTCAAGTATTGCTTGTATTCAAGTGGTTGTATGGAGGCTAAGCATTGCTACAGCAAGGGTTTGACTACTGAATCCTTGGCATATCAGTTCAGGACAGCTACTTTGAAGTAAAGACATTGGTATGAACTTATGAAGTGCAGGGGTGAGAGTAAGGGGTGCACTTCATTTTGGATCAAACCATAGTCCAGATTTGCAAAATGGTGAAAAAGTATGGTAAATGAACTGCAGCAGAGAGTGTAAAGGAGCATTGAATTTTGAGAGCGGAACGCATTTATTAGTTTTGCAGTCATCAGTTTGTCAGCCTATTTATCAGTTATCTTCTGTTTTTAATTTCATGAAAATATATGTGCCTGGAATAAAGTAATAAGTGTTACTGTTGGTGAGTGCTTTGGTGAAACAGGCCAGAAATGATTACGTCTTCATGTTAAAAATATGTCTCTGATGCACAAACTATGCTATGTCTCTGATGCTTCTGACAATGTTATCAAATTGATTTTAGATCCAAATGTACGCATTGTGAGATCTGACTTCAAAAGACGAGTCCAGCCTTCTGCAGTTACCTCCATGGAAACCGTTTTTGCTGCAGTGGCTCCACGGACAGGCCAGGCAAATTGGATGGAGAGCCCATCAACATCGCCAGTTGCAGTGGTTTCTGGTAAGATGTGTGTTGTGGCTTTGAAGTTTTTTTGATGTCATTGGAAAAGTTAAACTTGATATAGTTCCAACTGATTAGAGAGCATGTTGACTTAAGTTAACATGATTCAAGTTGCTTGCATGAATTTAATTTACATATCTTTAAATCTACTGTATCCTAATTGCATTACTGCATGTATTTTGTCTGCTTGATTACTGTAATTGCCTGTTTGCCTCATATCAGGTGATCAGTCATCATGGATGTGTGTTGCGCCTTCAAATGTAACTCTAATCAAGCTGTTAAAGTTAGCAAATGTGCAGTCATTATTATGGCTGCTGGATTATTGGCCTCTCTGTGCAAGTTTGCTTTGTTTAGTTCATGTATTTTGTCTGGTTGTCCTTGTGGACTTACTGGTGTCTGCACTTGTCTGCTTATCTGAGGAAAGTTTGGTAAAATTTCAAGTTTTACTGGTTTAATCTGTAGGCAACTGTAGTTAATTATTTAAGGACACATTCACAATGTAATGGTGTAGGACACATTCACAATGTAATGATGTAACCATTTTGAGGCTATTCATAAATTGCTGAAGTTGGCAATAGGAAACAGTTGTAGAATTATATTAATTGTTGTAATTATATTTAGTCTTAATGTTGGAGCAAACTTCAATGTAATAAATTCTTTTCCAGAGTCGCCAAGGACTGAGGCTGAGGGTTTGTTGTCTAGGAGTCCATGCAGTTCAGAGGAAAGCATCGTCCACTCAATGCCATCATTTGCTCAGGTAGGTAAAATTTACCAATACATAATATGACAAACATAATGTGGTTCTGTAACATTGGTCAACAACCTTATCTTTGGTTTAAACTTCTGTCTATTCTGTGACTCATTTATTCTGTAACTAGCTGGATTACCCGGCGTTGCCCGGGGTTATAAGTTTCAATCCCTGCACCCCCACCACCCACAACCCCCACCACCACCCCCCACCCACGACCCCCTACCCGGCGTTGCCCGGGGTTATAAGTTTCAATCTCTGCACACCCACCACCCCCTCCCACCCCCAAGCCATCCCCACCACCACCCCCCACCCACCACCCCACCACCCCCACCCAACACCCCCACCAGCCCCCCCTCCCACCCCACCCCAAGCCATCCCCACCACCACCCCCCACCCACCACCCACCCCCACCCACCACCCACCCCCACCCACCACCCCCTCCCACCCCCAAGCCATCCCCACCACCACCCCCACCCCCACCACCCCCGACCCCCACCCACCACCCCCACCACCCCCCACCCGCCACCTCCCCCCACATCCCCCACCACCACCTCCCCCCACCCACGACCCCCCACCACCACCGCCCCCCCTACCACCACCCCCAAATTGACTTACCAACAATAAATTTCTCTTCGATGTTTGTTACACGTGCATGCATCCAATGCAGTAATCCTTATGTCACTGCAGGGACTGCATCCAATGCAGTAAGCCTAATGTCACTGCAGGGACGGTAATTTTCCTATCGCTTGGGGCGATGTTTTGGCCGTTTTTCACCATGGTAGCGGTGAAAACGGGGGGCGCGAACCCCTCCACTGGGTGTCCCATGCCGAGACCGACACAGCAGTGAAGGTTTCGAGTGAAAAGGTGCAAAATTGTAGAAGTTAAGCCCGGTCAAACAGACACACACACACAGACACACACAGAATTCTCGCTTTATTAATATAGATGTGTATGCCACTTTTTTTATAATAGCACCATGTTGCAGCTACGTGTAATAACTTCATTTGAACTGAGGCCAACAGAGAACATCTGTTTATGTCTGTACCTGTAATTAAAATTACTTTATAATTGGAAGCTTGAGTGGTACATAAAGTGCTGTCCTGTACTGTATAATACATATGCACATAATGCATATTATCACAGTTGCTTTACTTCTGAGTTTAACCTATTCGTAGTATAACCTAACATACTTTAAAATTAATTATGCCATAGTATCACCGTCTGTGACGTCTGGGAATATTAACATGATGTATTTTCTCATGGTATGAATAGCTAATGTGGGGCTCTAATGCGTTTTGACCAAATGTCTCTTTGAAACTACAATAACTAAAGAAGTGGGAATTTGGGTCATGTTCTATTGTGTCTCACCGGAGTATTGTTGCTCTTAAGTCATTTGTGGCAGGTACTGAAGTTATGGAGTTACTGCATTCTGGATCTATTCAGCAGGCCAGAAGTGTTTTTTGTTATGTAGACCTATTGAAATTCTGTGTTCCTTATACTGACAGTAAAGTACCCTAGAAGTAGCACTATACTGATGATGCTATTTAAACTGTTGTAAATAGATTATGTGACACTAGATGATTGCCCGTCCTCAGACAGTGCCAAGACGGTTTTTAAAATCTGAAAATGTATTATCCAATGTGCCTGAAATTTGTTATTGCCTGTCCTAAGAGTGGTTATAAAGGAAGTTTTCGTACGTACGTGTAGAATTTTCCATCCGTATCGCGTTGGCCGACGCCGAAGTAAATTAGCTAAAGCACATTTAAACTTGTTAAGCCTGTTAATTTATGTCCTTTATTTTAAAGTGAAGCCAGTTCTTTTAATACTGTTCATTTAAAAATGGGGAATTTAGTTCAGACTTGTTTTATTTAAGTTTTACATGTCGAAGCGGTCACTGTTTATGTTATCCACCATTCGGAAAGAAAAGAGGTCAGAAGAGTGATGTCATTGGTCATGAATATTGATTAGTTGGAGCGGCCTATGATAGTGCGCAACACGCGTGACATGCAAATTTCACGCTATCACGATAGGGTTTTATATTATATATTATGTAATGCATTGTATATAAGTATAGTCATTGCACAGCCCAATTAGGTGCCTTTATTTGTTTTTTAGGTGGTTCTTTATATATAATTTCTCAGTAAGTAGTTTGCTAGATTGGCACATCCAAGGTTTTAAGTTGAAAATTTCTGTTTCACTAGTGCACTAGCAAAGATTTTAGTGAACTTTGCTACATGACGAATGCGTCCACTTCACAATGACATTGCATGGATAGGATGGCAAGGAAGAGGAAACATAAGCTAAGAATTTTAATGATTTAATATCTGTCTCTGGCAGTTGGAATACAGGGATGATTTTTTGTTGGTTTTAAATAACGTTTTACGTGCATGGCTTTTCCACAGTTTGCCAGTGTATAAGTGTTTCCATGGGAACCATTCTTTAACTTTTGTGTTTTGGCAAGGACCCTCTGTCGGATTGTTATGTTATGCTGGAAGAGCATTGACATGAAAACTTTTCGCTTTTATTTTTGGTTAATACTACTTTATTGTATGTTTCTGTTGTTTTGGTAGATGATTAAAATGGGAATCCAGAAACCAGCGTTGACTGGGATTCGGGAAGTGCCTTCAAGAGCATCTGGGTATACAAGTGACCCAAAGGGGTCTGACAGTGAAAGTGAGACGGCGCATCGAGCTCCTGAATATCGAAACACTTTCATGTTTGACATAGAAACAAAATTGGCTGAACTGAATCGTGGTGGTAAGTTCATCACTTCCAGACTGTAGTCTAAAGGAAGTTTTGTTATCATAAATATCCTACACTTGATTCATTATTCGCAATTGCTGTGATTCATATTGTGTCATGATTTTTTGCTTGATTAATTGTGAACAACGTGGTCCTGCAAAGTAGTTGGTTGGTTGAGAATATTTCAACTGTACAAGACATGTGTAGTAAATATGCTTAGGGGTCATTGCATAATTACGTAACGCCGAAAATGACCGTTTTTGACCCACCCACCCTGTAGCGCTTCGTAACGTTTCCCTAGACCCACCCACCCACCTCCCCCAGCGTTACGTATTGTTACGAAAAATTATTTTAGATTTACTATATGAACGCGCAATTATAATTTATATTTTATATAGCGAATTTAATATAGGCCTAGTATCAGAGGCGTGTTTACCATAAGGCGCAGTAGGCGCGCGCCTAGGGCACCCAAATCTCGGAGGGCCCCAAACGAGATGAAATTCGAAAAAAAGGCAAAAAATTGATGAATCACTAAAAGTGATCAACTTTTTTCTAATATGAATTTCCCAAAAAGCTTAAATTATGCCCAAATTCTGAAATTTTTTTGCGACCGCCCTTCGGTACTGACAAATATCCCCTCACATCACGTGTCAAACTAGATCGATGCCACTGCGCCTAGGGCCCCGTAAATGTTTGCGCCTAGTTGATGTCCGTCCAGCCTGGATGAAGGAAGGGGCCGCCATTGTTGTTGACTAGAAATCTGAAATTTCGACGAATAAACTTCGGAATTCGACGGTCTGGTTGCATTGGTTTCGCATGGCCCAGGACCGACACCGTGAAAGGCAGCAGACCCACCTAAACCCGGATTCGAACTCGAGCGACGGTTTCCTCGATGCGATCCCGCCGACATATCTTTCCATCTCCACGTGGAACCCCTACCGACAACGCTGCTCCACGTTGGGGATGCAGTTCCCCAGTCACCTCTCTCCGTCGTTGATCGCTAAAACTGCGCTGCATCATCGAATCAGGTGGCTCCGCCCAGCGGTTGCGATGTTCTCGACCTGCCAGCGATGCCACGAGCGAGCGCCAACTCTGACCTATCGCACAGCGATGGGGACGTTTACTGCACCGTAAACGACACCCGCCTTGACAGCTGCTCTGCCTCTCCTGATCTGGTACCCTGGAAATCGGACTTGGGCCTCTTTTGGACTACTCTCTTGAAACCCTCTCTGATTTGGTTTGGCCTCCTGGAAACCGGACTTGGATTTCTTTTGGACCACTCCCTGGAAACCCCCTATGATTTGACGTAGCGCTCGTGAATAGGCTGATGCCCTGCTCTTGGCCTTAGAGTGGCACTTTACAAGTTTGGAGATTACGATTACGATTAGGGCCCCGTTTTCTGTAAACACCTCTGATTAGTATGTGAATTAGAATTTGACAATAGACCTGAAATATACAGAACGTTTTATTTATATAAATGACGGTCATGTTTGAAATGCAAATTATTTTGTTTTTTTAAGTTTTACGTCAAAGTTTTACACACTTGAAAGTTTCGTGGACTAAATTGCTTATTAATAATTAATCAAAATTAAGATGAACTAATTATTTGCTTAGTCTGAGAACTTCGATAATTATTAATACAAATATTGCTCAGTTTTTGTCGGGCATCGATTTTAAATGTTTGAAATTCGTGTCCACTAAGTAAAATATGCTTTAAAGTTGTTCTTCAAGGTCAGGAATCAAGGAGAATTACCACATTGTTCCGACGGTAAAACTATGAAAGATCCCAACAATTCGAACAGCGGTTTCCGGTTTACACAAACGGGAGATGAATCTCAGCTTATTTTAGACCAATAGCACAGCGTCTAACCAGTTTGGTCATTCGCCATTGGGCCGTAATTATATACAGAAAAGGTCACTTGGGGGCGTTGCGAAAGGTGGTTCCCGACGAGAGTCAACTTTTAATTGTAAAATAATGCTCAATAAAGTGTCATTTTATGTTAATTTAAAATTCTTTTATAACTAAACTGTTGGTAAAAGCGTTACGTAACGCTCACCTCCACCCACCCACCCACGTAATGTTTCGTAACGTTTTCAAGGACCCCACCCTCGAGCGTTACGTAATTATGCAATGACCCCTTATGTTTATATTTCTATTTTATGTTAGAACTATGAAACATATGGTTTAGCAAAAGCAGTTCTAAGCACTGGTTTTGGTCACAGTATGAAAATATATCTATTTAAATAAAGAAATACTGAGCTTGTAAACTTGAACAGATGAGTGTATGTATATGCCCCTTCTTGAAATTCTAACAGTATTGATTACTCAAAATAGAAACTGAATACCATTAAAAAGTGAAACCTCTTCACATACTTGAGTATTCAAAGTCAGTGGTCTTTTAACAGGCTAATGCTGCTTTACATTGCATTGATGTAACTGATTTTAATGCCTGGCCAAGTGCTGCATGCATACACAATTAGAAATAGTGGCAAGGTTTTATATAGTATCCGGTAGCTTTTTTTATCGAGTTCCTGTTGCACTATTCCAGTGACCGTATTACTATTGCTGATTACTGTTACTGTGAAATCAAATAGTGCAATAAAAACTTATTTTTCGCCATGTAGTGAAAGGGTTATTATTTTTCTATTTATTAATATATAAGTTTTATTATTTATTGAGAACAAGTCAACATAAACACCACCGTTGCTCTAAATACACCATGAATTGACTAATTGTAACCTGAGAGTCAACAGGTAACCTGCTTTCATAATTGGTTGTTTGTTAACAGGTGCTGATGTGGTGGACTTGGGTGCTGATGGGAAAAAGAAGAAGAAAAAGCAGAAGAAAGTCCTGTTTTCATCTGGTTTCGCATTTCATAGTGGTCACTAAAAATCAGGTGGACATTTCACGAGTTACTGTTTAGCAGACCTTGTATTTGTAGAACCGGTAAACCTAAAATTGTAGTTGAGCTGTTAGTTCAAAATGTTGAACCATTTGATGGAGTGATTTAGGTGATGACATATTTTTGATTTTGGCAAGAGCTCTCTCTTATCCATGGCTATTCTGACATGCATTGACATTTGCATGTAAGAGAACTGTGTAGACATAACTAGCAGTTGATATCGGTTTCTTTACACAAGTTGTTGCCTTTTCTTGTTCTGACAGTAGGAATGCGAGGACCGTTGCTTCAGTTATTGTTATGTTTACTTTTTGTGCATTTTAATGTACAGATTGGGTGACTTCTTGCTAGCTATTGGTCCCTATGTGTGGCATTGTACTTGTGTTAATAGTCGATTTGACTGTAAAGCTTTGTGCTGTTGTATTGGTTCAGTTATCAGTTATGATGTTCATAAAGAAGTTTTAGCCAGTAGAACAGAGCATGCTACAGCATCCAGTAGTTTAACTTGAAGTTGAGACCCTATATATATTTTAAAAGTCTGAGAAACATCAGTTCAGTTGAATTTTTATTGTGATCTTGTGGTGTTAAGATGCCTGAAAAGCAAATTGTACATTTGTGCTGATCTCTTAGAAGACATAGGTGTGTCTTCATTGAATTTGTTCAAGAAATAAAAAATAAATAAACTTTATAAAACATACTTGTATGTAGCAAAAGCTTCAAGTATTGGACTTAACAGTTGGAGTCTAAAATGACATAGCGGGTTTTTGGCATAGGGGCTTATTATTAGGTAATTCAAATCCATAAGATTTGGTAATTTAATTTTCAATTACAGGTATATGATTTGTTTGGTGTGTGAACTGTGGATTACACGGTTACATCGTGCTAGTTGCTAAAGACCTGTATTTTTTAATATGGCAGTAGAAACTAGTGATAACAAAGAAACCAAGCAGCTGCATGTCACTCATTGTTTCTTGGGTAATCTCTTCTGATTCTGTGTAATCTGAATTTAATGTGGTGGATTTAAATATAATGCTAGACACTGATTACACTTAGTTTTAAGAACAATGCAATACTTTTAGCATGGCTAAAGTTAAATGCAAACAAGTTGGCTGGTGCGGGTGGCTTTTTACTGCTGTCTTGCTGAGTAACTTCTGTACAGACAAATCTGACACTCATTTGAAAACTCGTTTTGAAAACTGTTGTAATGTGTTGGTTTTTGCCATCATTACATCAAGAGCTTATGACAACCTATGTGTTTTATCATAGTTACAATTGGAGTATTATTAGAAGAAGCTCCAATGCTTCTCTTGGAAGAGTGCTATGTACAGTTATACACATATAAGCATTTTAACTAGACCACTTTGAAGAGCGGAACTTAGAAGCGCTGAACCTGCAATATTAACTCTAATCCGGTCGCATGTATTCATGGGCGGCGATCTAGAGGGGACGGGGGACATGTCCCCCCACCTTTAAGAGTGGGGGCTCCATGCATTTGTCCCCCGCCCCCACCTTTTGAAGAAACACCAAAAAAGGCTGAGAAATGTAATTGTGCGTCAGGGTTTTCGCAGACTGTCACCAGATGAGGTAAAAATCTAAATTTAGAGGCGAAGTGTCCCCCCAAAATTATGAGAAAGAAGAAGGAATTCGTAGAATAGTGGAAAAAGAATTAAAAGCATGTAGACGAAATGATAAATATTGTAGAAAGAAAGGGAAAAAAGTAGTAAAACGTGGTGAATGACTAAAAAAAGGTCATCAGCTTTTTTTCGGAGATGAAATGGAACAGTTTGGGAGAAAAATTGGTGAGAAAAAAAATGAAAGCGGAAAAAGTGTAAGAAAATGTTGTAAAAAGAGGTGAAGGACTAAAAAAAAGGTCAACTTTTTTCGGAGATGACATGGAAATTTTTTGGAGATAAAGTGGCAGAAAAATTTTTTCTTGGGACAAGATTTTCCCAAAAACGGTCGTCGACGAGATCGTGGCCGACTTTGTCCCCCCCCCACCTCTCAGACAAGATCGCCGCCACTGCATGTATTCATGGACCAGTGCTGTTATAAACCGCTAGATAGCACTGAATGGATACTGGAGGAAACTAGTAAAAAATTGTAATTTGTTGGAGGTCAGTCGAAATTTCATAGGTTGGGTAAACCCACAGGCACGGTTATGGTGAGTTTAGACTTAGTGACGTTATAACTGACAGAATGCGCAGAACTGAGCATCTAACAGGCTCTTTCAACATTTAATGACTGCATATGTACGTGTGTCTGCTATAGGAAGGACTCGTGCTGTCACGTACGCTGCTCTTGTGGCTTAGATGTTTGCTCATTGAGCTATTGCACAGTTTACGAAAGAACTAAGACGTATCGAAACCTTTAGGAATCGTTCGTTCAGGACTTCCGCAAAGAGAGGAGGGAGGAGTATAAACCAAATGCGGACAATTGGAGGGAGTTTTACCCATTGTGGTCGTCTGCAAATCGGTAAATTTTATGCAGTAAACTTAGTACAGCCTGTACCTTGAATATTAACTTCAGACAATACACGGCATCCTGCGTCGAATCTAGTGAATAGTCACTGTTGGACACAGCAGTATCAGAGTTACCCACCCTATAATACCCTGAAAGAGCATCAGAGTAGCCTAATGTAGGGCATTGTACTCGGAGTGTTGGCATCCACATATAAGTAGATGGTGGGCATACTCCCATATACAGTGCCCAATGCAAAAGGGGTCAGCAGTAACTATTTGTTGCTGTTTTGGCAAGTGCTTAGTGCTGGACCACCAAGTACTTGCTCTGAACCCAGAAAAGTCTGCGTTACTATGACGCGGTTGGTGGACTCGTGCACTTGTTCGCCTACCGTAACTGAATGTGTTGTATCCGTGACTATTTCACAAGGTCCAAAATGTGCCTTCACGCTAGGATGCCTTTGCATGTCCTGCCATTACTCTAATTCTTCAGATGCCGCGAGGGGTGGTTCATCAAGGACGTCCGAAAAGACTGGGGGAGGGAGGGAGGGGTCATAATTTTGGACATGGGGAGAGGTTGTTCCCGGTGCGGACGTCAGCGTCTAATTTAGTGCATTATGGATAAAATATTGAAGGCAGACGACAGACTGATAGAGGCCTTAGTAGTCCTACTCTTTTGGAGTGCAAGGGGTGGATAAAACTAAAGGCGGATAAGGTTTAAGGGAGGGGTCTAAATTAAGTAGGCCATGATTTATGGACGACTTCTGACATTGATAATCGATGCGACCCTAGTAACCCCCCATGGTCTGCGTGTTGTCTATCGAGTATCGTGCCATCCTTGTTCCGTGCAGTTGATTCTAGACGACAGACGATGAACTCGGCCGATGATGATGTCCTGACGATGTGGACATGATGGTGTACCGAGCACCACCCACCCACCTCTTCGTTGGCCCCAACAGGGCAACTGGTGACCCTACGTCCACCGACGCTGTCCTCGACCCGGGGTCAAGGTCAACGTACGAATACGAGTCCGTGTCCCCGGCTGACGACGTTCCAGGCGACACCGAAGCCTCTGAACAGCGGACCAGGTAAGTGGTGCGTCCGATGAGGGTCCTCGACGCACCACCCGTCAGTCGCCTCTGTCCATCGTCCAGCTTTGGGCCGTCGTACCCCGCCTGCGGTCGGGGAAGGGTCTGAGGCGAGTCGCGTGGCTTCAGCGGCTGGTAGGCGACCTCCATCAGCGTCCCGGACTTGACCCTCCTCAGCTCCGATCGGGTCAAGGAGCCGCGACGGTAGATGCCCGTTGGCGGCGCTGCGGCAGCGGCCTGTTGGCTGAGAGGCTCAGAGGCTGAGCTGAAGCGGTAGGACGTGGTGGCGCCGTAGTTGAGGGGCGAGCGAGAGCCGTAGACGGCGTGGCTGGCCGTCGTCGCCTGGAGAGACACTGAGCTGGCGCGGCGCTTCATCGATGGACTGCGGTCGAGGCTGTCCAGCGGCGTCCCCTGACGGTCGATGGCGTCACCGACAGCGCCTCCTCCGTCCATCTTAATCATCGACTCACGCATCTTGGTTCTGGCGGCCGAACGCTTTCGATAGACGATGACAGAAGTGGCAAACAGGGTAAACAATAAGACGGCTCCACCACATGCACCGGAAATCATCAGAGCCGTCGAAAAACCTACAGCAACCCATTCTCTACTATTAGAGTGTTAAGATAGGTGGCGCTTTAAAATGTCCGATCATATGTAAGTTTAGGTTTGAATGACTACGTAGTGTAGGCCTACATGTGTAGCCTTCTTACGTAATGTGTGTATTTATGTACACAAAACTACACACGTAATAATTCGAACCTGTGTGGGGCAAATAAGGCGTTATAAGCAATCGCCAATATGCCACCTAACTCCCCTACATATTTGTATGTATGACATTGCATGTATGTATGTGTGACACATAGGCCTCTAATATGCATCTAATATAGGCCTCTGATATAATAATCGTAATGGGTTTTCTAATCTGCAGTGCGTGGTGTGGTGTAGCTGAAAGTTATCAGGGACATGCAAAGTCGTTTCCGTGTCCACCTCTTTAAGAGTGTGGGACACGACATCCCCATGTAACATTGTGGGGAAAAAGAGGGATTACATCTTGGCCATAGGCGTAAGTTACGAGGGTACGAGGGGTACCCGTACCCCCACTTTTTGGACTGGAGGGTACCGTACCCCCACTTTTCATACCCATTGTTTTACTCATTATTATTTTATCTGAGGAAACCCTCAAGATTCAAAGCAGTTACCAAGCATTATCATCAGTGTGATCACCATCATCATGACATCATCACTCTCATTGTTATTATTGTTGTTGTCGCTATTATTATCATCATCATTATCATCATTAAACCTATAATTATTATTATGGTTGTAATAGAAACGATGCCATTATAATTATTTAACAATCGCGAAGCTAAACAATGCGAAATTTGGTACCCCCATTTTCTAGACCAAAGTTACGCCCCTGGAGTACATAACTGACGGCCTACTGTTACATCATTTCAATTAGGCCTATGAATCACGTTTTTGTTAGTAAATTTAAATTTTAAGAATAAAGGCCCTTTTAATATCACTTTAATTGATTGTAGGCCTATAGGTTTTAAGTTTAAAACCAAATGTCTATTGTTACGTCACTTCAATTATGAAGCACGCTATTTATAAATTTTTAATTTTATACAATAGGCCTAAAGGCCTTTGTTACATCACTTCATTATTTAGTAATTTTTAGTTTTGTACAGTAAAGGCCTTTGTTACGTCACTTCAATTATCGAAAAATGTATTATCATTATAACTTTACATTTACTGCTAAGCGGGATCTAGATCCCTTTTGGGACTCCTCTTGTTGCCAAAGTTCAAACTTTGTGTTGTATTTTCCTTGTACTTCAAATGGCTTCAATAAAAGGATTGATTGATTGATTGATTGATTGATTGATTGATTGATTGATTGATTGATTGATTGATTGATTGATTGATTGATTGATTTAGAGAATAATGGCCTTTGTAACGTCATTTTCAGCTATGAAAAAGTCTACTGTTATTAACTTTAAATGTATAGAAGATAGAGGCTTATTCTTATGTCATTCCAATTGTTAAAACGTCTATTTAATTTATTTTCGGATTTAGATAATAAAGGCCTTTGTTACGTCACTTCAATTATGAAAAGTCTATTATAGTGTTAAGTTTAAATTTAGGGGGAAAAGGCCTATTTCACGTTATTTCAATTGTCAAACACGTCTGTTGTTTGTAATTTTAGATTTAGAGAATAAAGGCCTTTCTTACATCACTTCAATTGTGAAAAAGTCTGTTGTTATTAGGTTTAAATCTAGAGAATAAAGGCCTATTGTTACGTCGCTTCAATTATGATCGACACACGTTCGTCTCTTCAATAATGAACGACCTCTACTGTTAGTAATTTTAAATTATTATTATTATTTTTATTGTCATTATTATTATATAATTATTGTTGTTATATTTATTATTACGCTTATTATATTTATTACTATATTTATTTTTTAGTTATTATTATCAGCATAATTAGGGCCTATCATTATATTACGCTTATTCTATTTATTACTATATTTATTTTTATAGTTATTATTATCAGCATAATTAGGGCCTATCATTATCATTCGGCATTGCGCATAAATGGCGCAAAATATAGATTCATTGGGCGTCATTATAATTATTTAACAGTATAGGGGAAACAATGCAGGATTTGGTACCCCAACTTTCTAGACCAAAGTTTCGCCTCTGAGCGTAGCCCATAAATTACTTCTTGGTATAACCACAGAATCAGACAGAGGCCGGCAGAGGCGTAACTTTGGACTAAAAAGTAGGGGTACCAGTTTCTTCTCTATTTTCTCTTTTCGCATGGAGACCATTTTGGACACATTACCCTGCCAGTATTCTCAGTAATTTTTCTGTAATTGTTTAAAAAGTGAGGGGTACGGTGCCCCCAGTCCAAAAATTGGGGTACGGGTACCCCCTCGTACCTCCACAAATTACACCTATGGAGGCCGGGGCTATAAATTGAGTAGAGATCATAGGCGGCGATCTCGGGGGGTTGAGGGGGACAAGACCCCACCTTTAAGAGTGGGGGACACACCATGCATTTGTCCCTCCCCAAATTTTGAAGAAACACCAAAAAAGTCAGCAAATTTTATCGCGCATGAGCGTGAGAAAGGTTTTTTACAATAAATGTGGAGCACGAAAAAAATGTTGACCTCTTTTTTTACCAGATCAGTTCAAAACGTTTTTTGACCAGATCATTTCAAAGTGTCCCCCCCCCACCTGTCAGAAAAGATCGCCGCCACTGGTGGAGATCATAATGGTTATAATGGGCCTAAACTCTAGAAAGACGAGACGAAATAGGTGGCGCCACTTGCATCCTTCTTCGTCACTCTGGTCGTAGGCTCCACAGTTGGGTACGCTGTTGCATCGGAGACTCTTGGCAATACAGTACCTCGGAAGCGGGTTGCACAGCAGCGCTGACGTATCGATACAGTACTCGCCTCCTTTGCAGTGAAATTCATTGCAGTTCTGTTCGCCTGCAATGTTACCGTTAAGACGAGTTAATAACAATTTATAACGGACGTTCAAATTAATCGTTCAAGAAAAGGTTACAACTTATAAAGCTTACCCTGAAATTGTTATTAACCAGGATTTCATAGGAGATTCAAATGTGCAACACCGCAGCACTTATGATAAAACGAAACGCATAGCATATTGAGCCCGCAAAAGCGATTTGGAAGATGTGTAGCCTAATTGTGTATGGTAGGCCTAGGTTAGGCTGTTTAAATCAGCACAGCACGAATTTGAAGGCTGATATTTTATAGCAACGAAAGGAAAAACAGTTTAATGACACTCCCAAGAAGGCAGTTATGACGGTAACGAAGTCGCAACGTAAACCTATAGGCCTACATGGCTATCACATGGGGGTTGTATAGGGTCTAGGACTAAGTTTACATTTACCTTGTAGGCCCTAATCCTCTGATAAGCCTACGTGCTTTCTCTTTCAAAATGTGATTAATTCTTTTTCTCAACACGTAAACGTGGAACGGCCAAGATAATTATTACTTTTGTGCATCGAATTGGAAACTCAAGGTTATACCAGAGCCAACTGAAAAACGATCTTCTGACCCTTTGCTATTAGGCCACTTATTTTCGCCCAGTCATCAACACCCATACAAGTGTAGGCTACTAAGGCTACTTACATCTATAGCCTACTGATTTCTAGATCTCTTTCGTAACTGTTTCACATAGCATGAAAGACTCGCCTGTTTCAAATTGCTCACTCACCGTAGACCGCACCCGTTGTTTACCTAACCCATCGGGATTTCCAATGCCGCGCTTCTTCGACGATTATGATTTGAACTAGGGCCTACGGTCTCAATTGGGGTGCTCAATAGTCTAGACTGGTTATCGTGCTGGACTGTCATTCGAGAGGTCGGAGGTTCAAACTCCCGTCAGGGCAGAAATTTGGTTCGAGATTTCTGCTCTTCTTGCGCCCCTTAGCCAACTCAGCTACAATGAATACACTGACCGTACACTGTCGGTGGGAAGATGAGACGGCGAAGGAGAGGACTGGTCACCCACCCTCATATGCCGAGGCTAAGAAAGTGAAGTCGCAAACGCTTCATAGTCATGGCTGGCTCGGGGTTAATTTAAGGGACTGCTGTACTTCATCTTCTCACTTAAGGTGACCATCCATTGATGCCTTCAGTTAGTACCCTAAGTCAGTCGCTAAGGAGTTACCGATTGACTTGATGTTATCGACTGACTTAGCGACTCAGTCGACTAAGGCGCATACTTATCGACTGACTAAGTCGCTTAGACTTATCGACTGACTTAGCGACTTTTTATCGACTTCTCATGTAATCAGGCATGTCTATTGGACATGCCTGATTACCTAACAATATAATGCATTTTACCGCATACTGTACTGAGCGTGCCATCATTTCCGTGGCCATTGGATGGGACCTATATGAACTCTATACGGATCCAATATGGGAGCATGGGTCTTACATCGGCTCCGCTCCATGTGGGCATGCTGACAGATAACAGACCGATAACTTTGAAAATTAATGTTATGTGAATTTGTGACGCATTTGAAATTTTGAATGTTTATAAAACGAATAAAGCATAGGGCCTACCATTAAGTCAAAGCCAGTGATATTTCAGTTTTGAAAGTAACTAGGGCCTACAGTTTCAGTTTTAATTCAGTCGGGTTCGTAATTTCCATTTCAGTTCAAGTTTCAGTTCTGAAATAATTTCAGATTTTGTTACAGTTTCAGTTCTGAAATAATTTCCATTTTCGTTTAAGCTACTGAAAAATTTTAGTCTCAGTTTCTGCATACAGTAGATATACATGTATTTGCATTGTTTGACAACAACATAGACGTACAATTGATTATAAATATGTTATCAGTTGTTAACTAATAGAAGCACTGTTCTGTCATTTTGTACTTGGAAACCGCGATTAAGACAACAAGCAAAGTATTAAGTGAACGAAGTCGCTAGCAGTCGATAGCTTAGCGACTGGTTTCGACTTGAGAGCTTAGCGGCGGCGGCGGATGGCGGCGGCACCGGGGACTACCTTCAGCAGAAGTAATTAGGCTGAAATAAGTTGTTCAATCATGGTCTGGTATGATGTTCCTGAAATCTTTCAGTTTTATCGGAACAAAATAGTCCTAGGCCTACAATATTCCTGATGCTGCTGCAAAACGTAACGCTGAAAATCATAATGGCTTTTTAAGCGTAGGATTGTATAAACTCGAAGTTATAACATTACGGTACTTTTAGATCTTTCGTCTAAAAAGTAATAGCTTCCATCTAAAGGGGTGTGTGAGTGCGAGTCATTATGACCTCTCCCCTTCCAATGATTAACAGTCGTGGACCAAAAAGACACTAGTCACGATTTTCGAAGGTGTCGTGATCTCTCAGTCTGCCGGAGACAGAGACAGAGACAGCAGTCTATGGATGATACGGATATACTATCGGATGACTCTTAGCCCACGAGGTGGAATGCGATAGAAGCGTAGGATAAGTATCCAGGCAATCAGTATCTAATGGCAACGGTTGCCATGGAGACGTTCATTCAAAGCGTTCTTTCCGGTCTCGGTGAGTAACCATGGCGACGGCTATGCTTTGATTGCAATTTCTCTAGACCACAAATCAAGTTCATGTGGTTCAGGTTGTATCGGATTTTCAGGTCAGCGATCGTGTCAGACTGCCGTTCCGAAGTCTCCTCTCTTTCTTCGATTTAAATGTCACGAACTCAGACCGCTACGTAAACTATTTCCTGCTTTGATGGTGTACAGAGGATAAGGTGACTAAAAAAGGTCGTTAATCAAGGTATCGAATGATTCAGAGGACAAAGAGGAGGACCAAACAACGACAGTGCCAAATATAGAACATTCACGAACTGCAGCAAGAGAGTCGGATTCTGAGGCAGAGTTATAAGCTTAGAGCAAGAGTGCCCCAAAGGATGCACCATTATTTTAACTTGCCTTTGACCAGTCTTGTTGTCAAGACCTTAAACCTCAAGATCAAGACCAAGACCAAGACCTTGAACCTCAAGACCAAGACCAAGACCAAGACCTTGAACCTCGAGACCAAGACCAAGACCAAGACTTTGAACCTCGAGACCAAGACCAAGACCAAGACCTTGAACCTCAAGACCAAGACCAAGACCAAGACCAAGACCCAAAAAATCGAAATCAGGTCAGGACTTCTAAAAATTGTCAAGTCGGAATATTCGCTATTTTAATTAAAACATGAGTCTTTTATTTTATTCAAGCAAATTAACTTTAAATGCAAACTGCAGAGAAATCCGAATTTTATTCAAAAGTCCTTCATGCAAACTCTTATACCAAATGCCTTTTGTATTTTATAAAAACCAATTCGTTCAGAATTTTCTGACCAAGACGTGCCTGGTGGGCCTCATAAAAATTCCGCCATGTGAAAAAATACGTTCTACGGGTGCTGAAGTCGCTGACACACACAGAGTAGCTTTTCAAGCACTGGATGTAAATGTACAGATCGTGAGTCCTTTTGAAATCTTCCCATGGTTTATCATACCGTCTGATACAGAATAACTGTTGCTGCTGCCAATGGCTTTTCCTGACCAACAAGACTTGTATCCGTCCATAGATATTGGTCGTATGATGCAAGCAGGCTTGATACAGAATTCTTGAGTTCTGTTAAATGACTGTTCATATTAATAGCCGGTCTTGGTCTTGGTCTTGCGAGACCAAGACCAAGACCTTGAACCTCAAGACCAAGACCAAGACCAAGACCTTAAACCTCAAGACCAAGACCAAGACCAAGACCTTGAACCTCAAGACCAAGACCAAGACTTTTAAAAACGAACTCGAGTGCACTCGAGACCAAGACCTTGGTCTCGAGGACAACAAGACTGCCTTTGACAGCAGCGATGTTGACATAGGAGACGACGGAGAAAACAATAAATCTTATGTGTAGACCATCCATTGCAGTGACAGTGACATACAAGTCCTTTTGTTCGAGGTTCTGTCGCAATATGCACGCCAACAGCAAATATCGCAGACAATGGCTGTCATATACATCTAAATTATATATATATATATATATATATATATATATATATATATATATATATATATATATATATATATATATATATATATATATATATATATATATATATATATATATATATATATATATAGATATATATATATACACACTGTGAACGGAAAAAAACCAGACCTCTCTTATTACTACGATAATTTTTGTAATAATTTGCATATTTTAATAAAACGTGGTGGAACTTCAGTTTAAAGGATTTGAATCATATAATTATTATTTTTTAGTTATAATGTGTGTTCAAAATGTCCTCCTTTGGCCTCAACACACGCACAAAACGCGCTCGCCACTGACTAATAATTGCTGAATCGATTACAGCTTGATCAAATCCATCCCATGCCCGAGTTATACGTTCAGGCAGTTCTCCGACATCGTGCACCTTTGTCTTGTAAACTTTTTCTTGCATCACACCCCAGATTTTGTAGTCCACGGGATCAAGGTCCGGGCTATTTGGAGGCCAAAGTGTAGGGGGTATGAAATCTGGAGTTTCGTTTGTAAGAAGTTCAACAGTATCGTGAGCTCGGTGTGCCGGAGCACCATCCTGTTGAAACGTATTAAAATATTCGGACAACTCTCAGATATCTGGTAGCAATTTCTGCAGCAACAAAACATCACGGTAGTATGCACCATTAATTTTAACCCCAGGTTCCACGAAGTGTATCGCTGTTCTCAGTGTTCTGCCAAGCACCGACACACCGACCGAAACCATTACTATCCTCTTCACTGAACGCCATTTTGTAACGGATGTTTTATTACAAATGACGTCACGGTCACGTCAATTTTTAACTGCTTTAGCGCATTATTATCTGAGATTATAGTTTTAGACTCAATAACATTTTCAATATTTGGAGTTTATTTCCATATTTATTGTAGAGGTCTGGTTTTTTTCAGTTCACAGTGTATATATATATATATATATATATATATCGATTTTGTTAAGCTATATATGTGTGTTTGAGAGTGTGCGTGTGTACCGGTAGGCCCCTATTATACAAAGGTCAGACCTGGAATGATGTTGGAAATCCCTTTGCACTGCTAATCCCTATTTGGCCATGGCACAAATGGTTTACTGCAGATCACTATAATACAGGCTCTGCGGTATATCTAAGCAACACAGCGTTTACATTGTCTTTTATATCGCCCTTCTTTCAATGAATACAGGAGGGGGAAGAGGGAAAGCAGGAGTGGATGGCTGGGTATTTTTAAGTCCACATACCTACGTAGGCACCGGATCTGATGCCGTTTTCCTGCGGGATCTTCACGGCCGTCCACACGATGCGAAAGCCAGCGTCGCGCAGATTCTCCCCTCCGCTGCTCGACGTGAACCTACGACATTATATCGCCTGCTTATCATATACAATATGTAAAAATATAAAAATTATTATACGAATGCTATAGGTCTAAGCGAATGTGGAATATAATTGGATGATTGGATGGATGGACGGATGGATGGATGGATGAAATTGGAAAGGTAGAGTATAAGTGGGCGGATGAATGAATGAATATATTGGGTGATGATTGGGTGAATTGGTGAGTAGATGAATGGGTAAATGAGTGAATGTGTGAGTGGATGAATGGGTAAATGAGTGAATGGGTGAGTGGATGAATGGGTGAATGAGTGAATGGGTGAGTGGATGAATGGGTAAATGAGTGAATGGGTGAGTGGATGAATGGGTAAATGAGTGAATGGGTGAGTGGATGAATGGGTAAATGAGTGAATGGGTGAGTGGATGAATGGGTAGATGAGTGAATGGGTGAGTGGATGAATGGGTAAATGAGTGAATGGGTGAGTGGATGAATGGGTAAATGAGTGAATGGGTGAGTGGATGAATGGGTAAATGAGTGAATGGGTGAGTGGATGAATGGGTAAATGAGTGAATGGGTGAGTGGATGAATGGGTAAATGAGTGAATGGGTGAGTGGATGAATGGATAAACGAGTGAATGAGTGAGTGGATGAATGGATAAACGAGTGAATGAGTGAGTGGATGAATGGATAAACGAGTGAATGGGTGAGTGGATGAATGAGTAAATGAGTGAATGGGTGAGTGGATGAATGAGTAAATGAGTGAATGGGTGAGTGGATGAATGAGTAAATGAGTGAATGGGTGAGTGGATGAGAGGGTAGATAGATAGACGGCTGTTTGGTTGGATCGGTGGATGGGAGGACGAATCGTTAAATTGATGGGTGGATGAATGGATTTGTGAACATTTGTGTATAAGAATGAATGAATGGATTGATTGGAGGAAGTAAGGATAGACTAATTAACCATTATATGGAGTGACCAAAGAAAGAGATCGAGGAAAATGGCAGACATGGATCTTTGGACTAATTAAACTATGCTAATAATTAATGAGTCAACGGATCCGCAATCAGCATTCGGATGTTACTGATGGAATGCGTTGATTCTGCCAGTAGGCCAGAAAGGGTCGTCGCCAACCAGCGGAGCTATCGGCATATTACACAGTGCCAGGACTGGGGCAGAAACACGGTCCACCATCTGAGTGTTATGCAATATAAAACCTGTCAACAGACATCGCTAGTCACGATGCCTAATATCTATTCTCCAACACCTAGTAAGGTAAGGTAAGATAATGTGAGATAAGGTAAGGTAAGGTAAGTTCATCATCATAAATTATCATCATCATCATCATCATCATCATCATCATCATCATCATCATCATCATCATCATCATCATCATCATCATCATCATCATCATCTTCATCATCATCATCATCATCATCATCATCATCATCATCATCATCTTCATCATCATCATCATCATCATCATCATCATCGTCATCAGTGGCGTGTCCGTCTCTAGAGGCTGTGTGTAGTCCGAAGCTAAATGGGTCTTAATGGCAACGGTTGCCATGGAGACCATCTGATTCCACCGTTCGGGTCCATGTCTGTTTGGGTCGTCGGACCGATCTCTTCCAGCTACTCGAGTGTGGGGCTGAAGTAAAGATAGAGCACGATAGGGTAAGATTGGGTAAGCTAAGTTGATTAAAGTAAAGTAAGCTACGACAGTCTATGGTAATACTGCCTCCTATGTATGTATGGCATTGTATGCATCCTTATAGGCCTACTCATCATTATAAGCAGGTACATGTTCTTTGGATTGGAGTAATAAACATGGCAATAGAAATTATACAACCCACTGAAAAGTATAGAACCATTCCTAGAACCAAAGATTACTCGACTTGACTAGAGACTGTCAATTGCACATGAAGTATCTGACAAGGTGCATGGAAGGGACATGTCTTCATCTGGCTCTTCTTCTCCGTCTTTAGAAGTATGCATTTGTATTGTATTGACAGAAAGAAGAAAGAGACAGAGAGAGAAAGACAGAGAGGCAGAGACAGACAGACAGACAGACAGACAGACAGACAGAGACAGAGATAACTGGACATACATGTATACATATATACGTTCCTCTCCCTTCGTCCTTCTCTCAATCATCTTCCTTTCCCTCTGTCTCTGTCTCTCTCTTTCTCACTCTCTCTCTTTCTCTCTGCCTCGCTGTCTCTCTCTATTGATGTAGGCTAATTAAAAACAACCGAATGCATTCAGCCCTGCACGAGTAAGCAGAGAGCGAAAGCGAAGAACAGCAAGAGTTGATAATTTACCTGATGACAAGTCTAAACGTCTTCGATATGAATTCTCTCTCTGTTCGAACTTTACATAACTTCATGTCCGGATTTCCCTCCGAATTCGCAAATCCGTTGTAGATGGCAACAACTGTTTCTCCGCAATGAACTGCACACGCCAGAGAAAATATTCACCCACAGACAGAGAGAGAGAGAGAGACGCGCAGACAGACACAAACACAGGCAGACACACAGACAGGTGGTCACGAGCAGGCAAACAAGTATTGCCGGACGAACTAACAGATAGACTACAAACGAATTAATCAAGACATAGACCATTATAGATATCCTGTTTAGATGCCTATTGTCCTCGGGAGGTTTCCTGAAGCTCCGCGTCCTCTACCATCCTCGGGGGACTGTTGGATGGTGGTGCTACCATGTAAAGCGGACATCATTTGCACTGTTAGCCGTGGATGAACTCCGTCGATTGGCGGCTCTGCGTCAGTTATCTGAACATTTCTTGCTGATGAACGCTTTGTTTTGAATGACTAACATCAATTCAACTATTGTACTTTTGTGAGGCATTTAAAAGATGCTGTATCTATTGTTTCGATGACTAACTAACTAATTAACCAACTAACTAACTAACTACTAACTATATATATATTGTATATATATCATATACGAGACTTAGAATGCTTACTCGTATAAATTCCTACTCTAATTCATCCGATCTTCTGCTTTCCAAGCTTTCTCATCCTCCACGAAACCTCCCTGTAACAGCTGCTCTGTCTCTCTCCGGTCTCTCTGGCAACCGAACTCGAACCTACGCTGATACGACGCAGCGCTCGTGAATAGGCTGGTGCTTTGCATTTGGCTTTAGAGTAGCGCTTTAAAATGTTGAGAGTACTAGTAGTTATATATATAAGAGTAAGATTGAAACGTGAAAGTGATGCAAACATTATTCAAATGATAGACAGCAATGCTTGCAATGCGAGCATAGTTCCGGATGACTGACCGCTCTGTCCCAGGTTCAAGGAGACGAAGTTGAGAATGATTTTCGTGTTGTCTTCCCCTCGAATCATCCACGTACATTGGGAATTAGGTGGAAAAGTGTTTGGATAGCCTGGAGACCGAATCTCTCCTCCAACTCCTCTCACGATTTCATCTCCACAGCCATCCGTATTCGCTGGGAAAGGTTGCCAGTCTAAAACAGTTAATCACGGATCAGGCAGATGTGTCAATGCAACACCCGACCCAAGGCAAAGTCCTCAGATAAAATACACCACTGCGCGTTATAGGCCTACTGTGTTGCAGTGCAGTGGCGTCACTAGGAAGGTGCGGGGTGCGGGGCCCAGCGGGTGACACCTTCAGAGGGGGTGACACCAAAATGACAAAATGATTGTCTAAGAAGTTTTGTGCAGAGTTTCACCAGAAATTTATTATTTTTAAATTAACAATAATTGATGACAATAAAAACGGTTCTTGTAAGCCCAGCTTACGCGTACTGTATAAGTATCAATTTACGTAAAGCTGAAACTCTATGTTAATTTACTTTTATTGAACCTTCGAATGGGAGTGACACCATGACTTACCGCACTGGGTGACACCAACTAGTGACGCCACTATTGCAGTGTATTCTGATGGTCAATTTATATAGCACCCCTTTGGTAACAGGTCACTCAGAAGTGATTCCAACATGAGAGCTCTGAGCCTCCTCACTCTGTTCTCTTTTCCAACCGGACTCGGGTCTCCACTGGACATTCCTGGACAACCCTTCTGACACGACGCAGCGCTCATAAATAAACTGGTGCCCTGGTGTCAGACGAGCGAAGACGGCCAAAGCAAGCGAGCGAAGGAGCCCCTCACAAAAGTATACCCGGGAGTCTCACAAGACAGCGCTGTTAGGCCTACTGGTAGCAGAATTGGAAACTTCTGATTTGTTCAGCACTTTCATACGTACAGTTTTCCAATACCATTTGCTCCTGTCCACAGGTTATGTCTCCTGACCACCTCCAACTTGGACTGGAAACTCGCAATATTTTGCATTACATAAATTGTCATAACAGAGGATGATCGTTGTTATACGAGACCCGACGTTGAACATAATGCATGGACATTACGGCATTCGTCGCTTATTGTTTGACATTAGGCCAGCAATAATCCGCGATTCTACGATAGAATGTTTAACTAGACGGCAGATACTGACCATTTCGGCCACGTTTATACAACGACCCAGTGGGACGAAGGGGTTCCGTTGTGCAATTTGAGCCAATATCAGTCATTGCATTGATTTGTTTGTCCGCTGGTGTTCGTGTCTTTTTCCATCAATCATTTAGAACTTCAGAAACGAATAATCGATTGTTCAATAATTGGATTAAGGAAAGGGGGTTAGAACAAAAGGAACAAGGAACATATGTTTGCACAAGGAACATCTGTTTCAAAAACGTAATGGGCCTTCCTTTTCTGCAAAAGACCAGACTGCCGTGCACAACGAAGCGATGAATAATTGGCAGTTCTTAGAATAAAACACCAATTCCGGTCCATTAGAGCAGAAAAGAGAGACGCATCAACGTCTAGATTCAATTTCCTAATCGCGATTGTCATAAATTTCAATCACTCTCTTGTTATTCGAGGCAATTTATTCTGTCGGCAAGAGATAATTTCAGCTAATCATTTCATCGAGAGTGGTAGAGAGTGCGCGGCGCGGTACAAAGGAAGGTGAGGCGGAAAGAGGAAGACGAACAAGGAAGAATAAAAGAAGGAGCTATTGGGGAAGAACAGTGAACTGAATAGAATTACGTGTAAGTAAGAAAGTGTAGGGTGTGAGAATCTGCTTCGGCGTAGAGGTAAACATGGAGGAGGTAAGAACATGTTTCAGAGAAGGGAAAAAAGAAGGATGAAAGTTTTTCGGAGAAGAAAGCAGATGATGCTTCGGAGAAGTAGCCTATGCAAGCAAGTAAAAAACAGGATATGCTTTGGAGAAGCATGAAAGAAGTGCAGAGAAAATATGCTTCGAAAAGACATAAAAGTGGAGAGCAGAATGTGCTTCAGATCTTTTTAGAAGGATGGGAAGGGATAACATGCTTTTATAGGAAGGAGAAAAGACCTAGGACAGTATAACCACCGTAGAATATAATCTATAGGATCTCGAAGTCCTTGACTTCTTTTCGGTCGACATACAATATATCTTGCAGGCGGTAAAGCTCGCACCAGAAGATTCCTCGGCAGCCTTTGTTTTACTCCGTCATCGTCACCTAGGCTATGCGTATAGTCTGCAGTCGCTGACCTTGTTACTCGATCGCCAGTCCCCGATTTATGAACAGACGTTTGTACACTGAACAGATACTGCGGGACAGTTTGGTCAACGGTATGTTAGGGTGATCAGACACTGTACGCGTTCGTATTGTAAGCACTATACTTTAGAGCTAAGCGAAGGACGTCGGATTATTCGCGAGCGTTTGTTTAAATAAAGTTCACGGTTGGGAACCGACATAGCACCTCGATGGCTTCAGATCTCATAGCGGAACACTAAAGGAAGAAATTTTGGAGTCCACAGTCATTTGTGGAATGGTAGGTGCCACTATAATTGTGGAGGAGGTCTTCGCAGATCTGGATTATGCAGACGATGTTTCACTGCAGGGTGAAATGGCAGAGGTATTACTGCGGTCACTGGTCAGGGAGGCCAAAGCCTTTGGTGTAGAGATCAACTGTGACGAGGACAAAAACCCAGACCCCTTAAGATAAACCATCTGGCCAGTCAATGGCAGCGACTTTAGGCAATGAGTCGGAGGTCGTTGAAGCCTTTACTTACCTCGGCAATATTGCGGTACCTAAGTATTTATGTATGTATAGCATTGTATGTATGTATGTATGTATGTATGTATGTATGTATGTATGTATGTATGTATGTATGTATGTATGTATGTATGTATGTATGTGTGTATGTATGTATGTATGTATGTATGTATGTATGTATGTATGTATGTATGTATGTATGTATGTATGTATGTATGTATGTATGTATGTATGTATGTATGTATGTATGTATGTATGTATGTATGTATGTATCTAAACTATCTATGTATGTATGTATGTATGTGCGTGTATAATATGCATAATGTAGGTACGTAATTATATATTGCCTCTTAGTAAACCTAAAAAGACGTTATTCATACGCAAACGAATAATCCAGCGATTACAGCGACCAGCAGATTGTTGTAGCGCCAGCGTTTGCTAGTCTGCCTGCCACTGCTTATGAGTGATGCTGAGAAATTTAGAGAATTGCACGAGCACTGCGAACAGACATCCGAGCGAATAGCTTCCTTGAACACTTCAATTTACAAAACTGTCCGCTTACAAGGAGAAGTCAACAGTACGAAAGTTACATCATAAGATTTAGACATTTTTCCCTGGATGTATGATGTATGTATGTAAGTACGTATGTTTACATATGTGTTTGTATGTATGTGTGTATGTATGCATGTGTATGTATGTATGTATGTATATAGGTACATGTATGTGTTTATGTATGCATGTATATAAGTATGCATGTATGTGTGTCTGTATGTATGCGTGCATGTATATAGGACCATGTACATGTATATGTTAATGTATGTATGTATATTTGGCTAATTATATATCGCCTCTTATAAATCCTAAAATGGCCTTATTCACCCGCAAACGAATGGCCTTTGCTTGTGCATCTAATGAAAAGGACTGACTGACAGTGAGCGACGGTGGGTCGCTCAAACCACAAAAACACGTTATTGAGAATTTATTCGGCGCCCAGATTTAATATCGTCGGGCGACGATGAATTGCTACTATCACGGCGTTGACATTCACGGTCGTCGACCCCCACCCCCACCCAACCCCTCTACGTTTTCTTTTCTTCCATCGGCTTATCTTCGGACGCATCCTCCTCCATTTGTTTTGTCCTGAACCCACACACACATACACACAAACACACACAAATACACCTACACACACACACACACACACACACACACACACACACACACACACACACACACACACACACACACACCTAAACACACGCCCACATACAACTACACGCACGCACATACACACACACACGCACACCTACACACTCACACACCTACCTACATAACCTGCACACACACACACACATACACACACGTATGCACATACCTACACACACACGCACGCACACACACATACACACCTACACGCACACACACACATACACACACCTACACGCACACACACACACACACGTAATCTCTGTCTGTATTTCTTCCTCTTCCTTTACTTGCTTCTCCTCCCTCATCGCCCTTTATATCTTTCTACTTGGCCCCGATCCTCTACCCGATCATTTTCTTTCCTTTTCTCTACCAATCCTTTCCGTTTTTCCTTCTCCGTTTTTCTCTGACTCCGTGTATTTTATTGTCTTTGTCTCTTGACGGAGTAGGAACAATAAAACCGTTTTTGTTCTTTTGTTTGTCTATTTCTCTCTTCTTCTCTGCGTCTGGTGCATCGTTCTACTATTTCCTACGAACAACAGGATGTGGAAATCAGGAGAATAAAGTAGAAGAGAAGGAAACGGAAGAAGAGGAATAAAAGGGTAATGAAGAGGAGGAAGATGGGGAGGAATAGGAGTAGAATAAAGGAGGAAGATGGGAGGAGGTTGAGGAGAAGGAGAGGAAGAAGAAGAGGAAGATAATGAGGAGGAGGAAGATGGGGAGGAATAAGAGTAGAATTAATTGCAAGATGAGAATAGAGGAAGAAGAGGAAGAGGAATAGGAGGAGGATAAAGAGCAAGAAGAGGATGTTGTAGAACAAGACAGGTGAAAGCTGAAGGTAGAGAATGAGGAGAGAGAAAGAAGAGTAGGTGAATTGTTGTGGCTTATGATGGTAGAATATCCGTCTCAATTCAGACGGGAAATGCATTCGGGTTTAGATTGGAGACGACAGACAGACAGACAGACAGACAGACAGACAGACAGACAGACAGACAGACAGACAGACAGACAGACAGACAGACAGATACAGACAGACAGACACAGACACACAGACAGATACACAGACATACACACAGATACACAGACATACACACAGATACTCTGACACACACAGACGCACAGATAGACATATAGACGCATAGACAAGCAAGCATGCAGACAGGCATACAAGCAGATATTGTATCAAATATTGTATCGCACAGCAGTCTTCCATTCGTCTATCGAAGTCAGAAATCTGTCTTGCTTATTCCACCTTAAGTTCGCATGATGTGCCAATTCGGATTCGAACCAGTTTCTCGACAGACGCACGAATGCCTTCTACCACTCCCCCACCCATCCCATGAGCATTCCGCCTTCGTTCCACCAGCGCCTTCTACGGTTGCTTCTGTTCCGCGAGCATTTGGCTTTATTTAGCGCCAAACGGGGGGGAGAGCTACCGATGGGGGAGTGCATACAACCGAACATTATGTAGTCTGTGGAGGAACAGAAGTTGAACGTTTATACTCGAAGCAGGCGGAGACACAGAGCGAGGGAAAACGACGTCTGATTAGTTCTCTGGCTTCGTATGTGTTGTCTTTTGATGGTCTCCTGTTTAGGCGCAGCGGACCACGGCTGCTCCGTCTACAAAAGACGGACTTCGTTTGTTAGGACGGGTAGATCACAAGGGGCCAATTATAAGGCTCAGATAACAGTTGGTAACGGCATCATCAGGACGCAGCTAAGGACGCTACATCTGAGCCAGATCCGAAGAAGGTGGAGTTTCAATCATTCCATTAAACAATTCGTACTCTACGAAGTCAGATTGTTGTGGATAGCAAAGCGCCGTCGTCTCGTGGTTATGTCTTAGTTAGTCGCTAGTTGAAAGTTCTTCCACTGCCTCACTGGGTTCTTTTGTAATCTAAGAGAAGGTCATTCGGTTCAGGTGGTTTTACGGGTCTGTAAAAAAAGTTAAACAGAGACGAATAAAAGGTATGCCAGGTAAACAGGTAAAAATTCCAAAAAGCACAGCGAAGAGAGGAATGGCGTCATCGGAAGTGGAAACCTGCCGAAGGGCAGAGAACTTAAAGAAGAAGAAGACGGGTCTGTAGCTGTTCATGCCTAGAGAAATATGCATGCATGAACAGTAACTTATAAGTTTTTGGATGAGAGATTTAAGATGATGCGTGATTGGACATTGATCAGAATCGATGTCACAAAACAGTAAAATTCGATTATTACAGGTACAAGAATGCTCTCTTTATTCCGTTCCTCCGTCTTTCCTTTCGTGCTTGTTTCGCTATTTTCTTTACTTCTTCCTTTCTTCCTTTCTTCATTTCTTCATCTCTTCCATCCTTCTCCATTCCAATTTGTCCTTTCTTACTTTCTCACTTTCTTCCTTCTTTTCTTTCGTTCTTCATGTTTTTGTCTTTTCCTTTCTTTCTTTCCTCATTTCTTTATTCGTCTCTTCCTTTCTTTCTTTCTTCGTTCCGCGCCGTCCTTTATCCTTCCTTTGAAACAAACAGGTAAACAGACTCACAAGCACGTAAAGAGACATGCAAAGAGACACACGAACACAACCACAGATACATTACGGTATGAAAAACGACGTCCTTGGAGCCTCGTGGAGAGATAGTTTTGTTGTTGTCTGTTGACCTCCTGCGACCACCGTCGCTGATCGATGGTGGCAGATCACTGAGCGACAAATGCGGCGCAACTTATGCCTAGAGATTTACGACCTCACGACATCCGACCAATAAACCGGAGCAGGTCGACAGTGGATTTGCCGTTGGCGCATAACATCCTCTAAGTGGATACTCTCCTAGGAAGCAGCAGACTCGATCCAGCGGACGGTTACCCCAGCACCTCGAGCTCCCTGCACCTGCCCCCGTTGACCCTAGCGTCCTGCGTCGAGCTCTTGTTGCTTGGATTTGCAAAGTCAACATCCGACGCTGGAATCTCTTATTAGTTCGCATCTTCTTACGTCATCTCAAAGTCGAGGATCACCTGTGATTAATCATCGCTTTTATTGATCCAATCTGCCTGTTGTCCAAACCGTTGCATGCAATGCCATTCATCGGGCGCTGTAAGGTCAGCTGGCATTTTCACCCACCAGATCCTTCGCAACACACATCTTGCAATATTACGCTCGTGTCTAGCAATGTATGTAACATAGTATCACTTACAAACAAACAAACGAACAAACAAATACATGTACACCCACTTACAAATGCATATAGACGCGCGCACATAGGCCTATTTACATAGAGAAAGAGAGACAGACAGACAGACAGACAGACAGACAGACAGACAGACAGACAGACAGACAGACAGACATACAGAGACACAGAGAGAGTAGCAAACTCTCTTCTATTTTGATCGGGAACAAGATATTTGTGGCATAGAACAGATTTCTCCAGATATTTATTAGTTCCTCAACAGGAAGCCAGTGCAGTGCAATAGCACCACACTCACAAATACACAACGTAGTATTGCAGGGCATATTTTAACTGTATAACTAGTGGGACAAATGTCCCAGTAGTCTTAGGATTTGTCCCAGTAGTCAGAGCGATTTGTCCCAGGCAATGTATGTATAAAAGTACAACTAGTGGGACAAATGTTGGAAGAATTTAAAGATTTGTCCCAGTAGTATAATGAGATAGGTATGACATTATTGGTGAATGACCCCTTGTTATTGGTTGGGTTGGGAGACCCGAGAAAAGTTGTAAAAGAAGGTGATGACTAAAAAAAAAGAAAAAAAGGTCATCAACTTTTTTCGGAGATGAATTTTGAAATTTTTTTTAGAAAAAGTGTAAACGTTTTGTGAAGATTTATGCCTTAAAAAAGTTCTTCGACCACATCGTGGCCGACTTTCTCCGACCCATGGCTGATTTTGTCCCAGTAGTAAAAAATCCTTAAAATATGCACTGTAGTATTGTGTAATATCACTACCGGATATACGATTGTTACTGTAATTTGAATCGATCATTAATATTGCGCCACTTAGAGAACAAACTAGACAACAACTCTCTGCCTGTACGATGTCAAAACTGTCATCAGCGACTGGAGTTTTATCAGTTAGCAAAACAATGCACAGACAATTAGATGAGTCACTAATGACAGACCCACACACACGCGTGGAGACCAACCAACTACAATTGTAAAATAGCTTATGTTCAGAGTCTCTGCACCAACTTGCATCGATAGCTTGGAACGATGACTACAATGTCTGATAATTATCTATTAATATATAATATATTCGTGTGTATTCTTAAGCTCACTGATAAACCGCAGTAAGTTACATTGACACATGTCAGTACAATTATCACGATCTTATTGAACACACGTCTTGGCAGCTTGTTAGCCACCCGCTCATTTTGCTGCTGCCCCTAGGGAGTGGAAG
Organism: Allolobophora icterica; assembly: GCA_963556255.1. Classification (NCBI taxonomy): domain Eukaryota; kingdom Metazoa; phylum Annelida; class Clitellata; order Crassiclitellata; family Lumbricidae; genus Allolobophora; species Allolobophora icterica. The sequence continues at coordinate 76,884,302 of OY744602.1, read as the reverse complement.
ACTGAGTCGACCTAGAGGGGCTTGCGGGTATCGAACCGCGTCTTTCAAGATCTTATGTTCTTCTTGCAAGAGTATTACCATTCATCTATCCCGGCACCGAGTTATTCCAATACCTAATGTATAGTATCTAGTATTCTAGTAATTATCTAATATATGCCTATCTATCTATCTATCTGTCTGTCTGTCTGTCTGTCTGTCTGTCTGTCTGTCTGTCTGTCTGTCTGTCTGTCTGTCTGTCTGTCTATCTATCTATCTATCTATCTATCTATCTATCTATCTATCTATCTATCTATCTATCTATCTATCTATCTGTCTGGCTATCTGTCTGTCTGTCTGTCTGTCTGTCTATCTATCTGTCTGCCTGTCTGCCTGTCTGCCTGTCTGTCTGTCTATCTATCTATCTATATATCTATCTATCTATATATCTATAATATACTTATATAGCGCCCCTTCAAGAAATTTACTCAGTGGCGCTCTCGACCCAGGCCCGGTCAAAGAGAAAGGTCTTAAGAATGCCATAAAAAGTACATGAGAGGTCCCTAGAGAGGGAGCGACGCGAGAAAGGGAGGTCATTCCAGACGGTAGGACCCACCACGGAGAATACCCTACGCTGCGCCATAGCAGAACGAGCTAATCCATCTTAGGTGCAGGAAGTTGACTCTCTGTTGATTGATGTTCAAGGAAAAGAAAGAATATAAAAAATCATCTAACGCTACGAAGCTATTGCTCCGTCACTCTTCTGATATTTGCACTTTGGACAAATATCATGCTGTGTTACCTAAGCAACGAGTTATTGAATTATTGAAATATGATGCTGTGTCACCTAAGCAATGAGGTAGTGAATTAATGAAATACGAGTGTCAACTTACATCATTATATTCTCATGAATGCATATGTCAATGACAGCATGAATACGCGAGTCTCTGCATGTCTGAATGACTGATTGAGTTTGGACGCATGCATTTGTGAGCGCATCGCGATCTGGATAAAATTAGAAGAGAAACTGAAATACATTATCGACAGCATTACAGTGTGCTGAATGTTAAGAACCTCAGTCTCAAATGACAGAAGTCTTCAGCTACATGCATTAGTAATGTTAAAACTCCATCACGACCGTTTTGCGGATGGTGACAGCCCCAGACCCGGGTAAAAGAGAAATGCGACGCTAATCACCCCTTCGTCCCCATGGCATAGCGTCGTGTTTGCGAATTGCAAGTAAGTGACACGGAGAAATAATAAACCCACTCTGGTATAGATAGATATCAAGGCTTCGTTGGCCGACAAAGAACTATAGTGCCAAAGCCTTGCACACAAGTTCAATGCTTCACGGGACTGGATAAAATGAAATGCGCTAAAATGTCAAAGGTAATTAAAAGGATTTCTTTCATCAGAATCGTTCGTTGTAAACTACAACCAAGTGCACAGCAAACAAACTTGAATCGTAATCGTAAACTCGGAATTTCTAAAGCGATACTTAAAGGCTAAGCGGAGGATGACATCTTATTCACGAGTACTACGTCATGTCAGAGTGACATCATGATAAGAAATATACTTGATATATCACGCAACAAGAAACAAGAAATTCATATGGCGCTATTGTATAAATTTTTTAACGATAACTATTCTATTTATGGCCTGTGTCATATATATGTGTGCGCTACACTAGGCCTAAATGTATAAGTTTTACCATATGTGTTTCTAATAGGCCTTCGTGTTACAGATACCTGCGAGAAATACACTGTGCTGGAAAATTGTGCAGACAAAAATTTGTCTGCCTATGGCGTATAACAATTTAGTGCTTTTATATATTCCATATGCCTAAATTTTGAACGATGCTGAACATATGCATATATTGCAAAGATGAATGTCACACATATGTATCTAGACATTATCTAGCGCCCTTTAGAAACGTGTCATGTGCAAAGGTTACATATATGAATCGTTACGTGCATATACATATACATGACATTCTTAACGTATAGACTGATTCCCGTGAGGATGGCGAATTCCTAACTGCAGCTGTTGTGATGTATGACGAAAGGACATCATGGCACTTACTGGACAGAGGGTAACAGACAGACGGAGACAGCAGGAGCAAGCATGGGACAGATGGAAAGAGAGAGCCATAGAGAGAGACAGACAGATAAACAGAGAGAGAGAGACAGAGAAAAACAGACAGAGACAGACAGAGACAGAGAGACAGAGAGGGAGACAGCGAGAGACAGAGAGACAGAGAGAAAGACGGACAGAGAAAGACAGACAGAGACAGACAGACAGGCAGAGACAGACAGAGGCAGACAGAGAGACAGAGAGAAAGACATAGAGAGACAGAGAGACAGAGAAAGACACAGAGAAAGACACAGAGACAGACAGAAAGACAGAGACAGACAGAGACAGAGAGTGTCTGCTCCTTGGATGCCATGACGATCTGCAGCTGAGACCAATTACGAGAGACAGAACGCGGTCACTATCCATCCATCAGTCGCTCCATAGCATTGCTACCCAGCGCCACGAAGGCGATCATCATCATCATCATCATCATCATCATCATCATCATCATCATCATCATCATCATCATCATCGGCTGCTTCAGCTGTTGGCTGAACCCTCAGCACAGCCCTTCCCCTTCCTGAACATGTTGCGTACAGTTGACAAGGGCGGGGAATTCCATTTATCCTAGCAACCCGACAGGTTGCCAAAACTGTCATTCAGTTCATAAGATATGCAAAACAATAATACAACTGTTTTTGATAATGCCTTCCTTTCAAATTTCAGAAGTACATGAAGTTCAGAAGATGATGATGATGATGATCGCCTCGTACGAAGGAACACCGATGATGCTGAGCAGTTGGGCGTGAAGGATTTGCTCAAGGTCATAACACAGTGACCGCCTGTTTGGAGGAGGCTCTAACCCTCGGTACTGTCGACCTTGGTGTTATATTGGACCAGGAACTGTCTTTTACTAAGCATGTCCAATGGCTGACGCGTGCTTGCTACTACCAACTGCATCAGCTCCGAGTGGTTTCCCGCTCTCTTTCATTTTCTGCAGCTTCCACCTTGGTGCAAGCATTTACTGTAAATCGTTTGGATTACTGTTCTTCACTCTTTGTTGGACTCCTTCAGTTCCGTCTTTGTTGTCTGCAGAGGATTTTGCGGACGGCTGCACGCTTGGTTTGGTGTATCTCCAGATATGACCATGTTTCCGAGTTCATGAGAGATGTCCTTCACCCGCTCCCCGTCCATCAGCGCATCCTTTAAGGGTCTCCTCAATGGCCTGGCGATATGTCTTAGGCTGGGTTCTGGTTTATCTCCGTGAGTTCTTTACTCTAACCTCTGCCTGTGCGGGGCGCAGATCTCTGCGCTCAGCCTCTCGGGGAGACTTTGTTGTTCCTTACGCTCGTACTGCCATAGCACAGCGCTGGTAATTCTCGGTGGTTGGTCCTGCCGCTTGGAACGATCTCCGTCTTGAGATTCGCTCCCTTCCAGGGATTTCTCTGGTTCCTTTTATGGTCTTCTTAAGACTTTTCTCTTTGATCGGGCCTGGTTCGGGAGCGCCTCTGAGTAGATCCCTCGAAGGGGCGCTATATAAATCTGATAGATAGATAACCCGAGCCCTTCGCCTCACAGACTGAGTGCTCTAATCAATCAGCTACCGTGTCTCATGATATGACATTTTTATGATTCGATGACGTTTGCCCCGAACTGATGCTTGCACGAAGAATGCAACAGGTTGTCGATCTTCTTGTTTTTGCTATTGCGGCTGCTGCTGCCACCTGGAATAATTCATCGGAGAACATGAAACGGTGCCTGCGTCACTGCATCCGCGACTACTTTTTAATTAAAACCGCGGTCCTCACCTGTTGCCAGCTGCTCGATCTCATCCGATGCTGGCATTCTGGCTCCATCGCTCCGTTATTAGTCGCCTGCAGAAATGATTTCAGAGGCAAAATCGATTTACATCTTGGTATGTCCGGTATGCTCAAGTGCGGATCCATAGACAATTCGTCCATGGTCCTTTTGTCCATGGTACTTTTTGATTTATGGGATGGGTACGACATTAAGTTTCCCAATCCGATTTCGCTTACGACTGCTCACATAAATAAAAAAGACATAAATGATGAAGTAGAAATAACTATAAAAGTACTGATAAATAAAACAGATGTCGGGAAATAAGTAAATAAAAAAGGCGATAGTCGGTAAAAGGACAGCGGAAAATGGGAAATAATCGGATGAGACCAGGAAATGCGATCGACAGAGGAGAATGACTAAAACAGGTCATCATCAGTTTAAAATGTATGGCTTTTATGTTCCACGTGGAACGATCCAGTGTCCTTGAATCGGCAGTGAACGAGTTCCAAGGTAATGGACATGGGGCCAGGGCAGCGCAGGACTCGTCGTTTGCTTCTCAGCTGACCCAGGCACCAAATTCTACTGCTTGGCAACAGAGGCAAAGGAGTGCGCGAACAATATGTCCAGAGTCCTTACAGCAGGCTCGAAGCCACAATCATTTGATTACAGACCGACCGAGCATGCCACCAATTAGATCATCGTGTCGCACATAAACGGTTTGAGGACTAAAAGCGAGTCTTCAAAGTTTTCACCAAATAAAAGTTTAAGTCATCAGAAACAAACCAAACAAACTATGTAAAGAAATTCTCGACATTCCAAACCTGCGCCACGATAAAAAAAATTTGGTTTCCTCTTTCTCGACTCCCGCCAGCAAACATGCTTTAACATTACTGTGTTGTCCAGCAGTGAGGATACCATATGTGGCCTACAGACGGACAATTGTCTGCCTGGCGGTAGATGAAAGTGTTGCTTCTAAACTACTAGATCAACGGTTCTCAACCTTTTTAGTGCTGCGACCGCTTTACAATATTTCCACAGTTGTGGCGACCCCAACAATAAAATTGATTGGGCTATTCCTCTTCACAGCAGTTTTACTTCCGCAATGATGCATTTCACTTCTCACCAGTTGATAATCCATACGCATCATGCATAATAGGATAATAAATCATTAATCAACAAAACAATTTTAATTTTTTTTGGGTAATAATTGTGAAAATTTTATAAGTAAAATTAGTACCCATAAATGACATGTTTAGCCTATACTTTAGGCTTAATATTTATTGTGTATTGTACTGTGACTGTACAATTAAGAGTTACAAATTTCAATGGTAGCTGCTAAATTATAAAGTATAAACATTACTTAAGATTTAAGAAAACAAAGCAACAATATTATTTAGATTAAATCTAGAATAATGATTTCGCAATCCAAAGAGGAGCGTCAATAGGAAGGCTATGCTTGCTTCTTTCACGCCAGATCAGAAATTCTCGGGGCAGTCTTTGTAAGAGCACAATGCAGATATCATAATTACATAAAATATTAAATATTAAGAAACTATGCTGACTACCTTTTGTACATATTTCTGAAGGTTCCAGCCGACCCCTGGCAAATCGTAAGGCGACCCCCGTGGGGGTCGCGACCCACAGGTTGAGAACCGCTGTACTAGATAATAGAGTGGTGCCTGTGATAGGCCTACGTCTGTCTAACTATTACACCTCTGCACATAGCAGGTCTTTTTTATACCAAAGGTAATTAGAAAAATCGACGGACCGCTCAGTTATTTAATTAAGTAGGCCTACTTTATTCGAGCATCTTTATTGTGCTACAGTAAAGAATATGAGAACGTGCAGTATTTCTACACGAATTGCAATTGCCTGTAGTAGTTTCTATGGCGCCGGTAGCTAATTTACAAGGCATAAACCAATGGTTTCCTCCTATCTTCAGACTGAATAACGCTTCATATCAAAGCTAATTGGAAGTTGCTGGATATCATTTTCCTAGCTGTAGCTCTCTTAGTCAACATAATCTTCGAGAAATCCATGAATGATAACAGAACACAAGTACTGAGTTAAGACAGATTGGCTGATGGCATTGCTTACAGTTGTACCCTTATGACAGAGGTGTGATGGATGCGATGTTGGCGTTGGTGGTGATGTAGTAGTAGTGGTGGCAGTTGTCATGGTGTCGTTGTAACGGTAACGATGATTGTAGCGTGGTGGTTGTAGAGGCCAAGGTAGCAGTACCAACGTGGTGGTAGCGGTGGCAAACTACGATATGCGTACTTTAATAATCTATGCAATAAACTTAATTAAATAGAGTAAAGAAATATGAGAACGTGCAGTATTGCATTCGTGTATTTCTTTACTGTAGTCACTGCTGTCTCACTGAGCGGTCCGTATCTTGTACGTATACAGGAAACGACCTCAAAGCGGAAGTGGTAGATGGCGACAGTAGGTCGACCTGAGAGGAATCTTGAATGCCACATACGAAACCAACAGACGTCTCCTGTCTCGATAAAGCCTGCGGAATTAAGATGCAACGACTGAGGCCGAAATAAAGTCCACCGGGCCACCGGAAGTTGATGCGGAAACTAAATTGTGGACGTCGAAGACATCTGGAGACTGGAGGGCGCTCTAGACAATTCGAACAAATGACGAACGAATTGAGACATAAATCAGTTGAACAGATGTCCGCCTACTTCTCTTCCTACTTCAGACATCCGACTGACCGAATGGCCACAGAAGACCAGACATCCGTCCAAAGAATAGGGGTCAGCCGGGTAGACATTTTCAACCGAGTACCGAATCCGAGTATTTGAATATACTATTTGCCGGATCCGGGTACGAACCGAGTACCATTTGTTTCATATGCGAAGCTTCACATTTTCATGTAATTAAAAATTATCGAAATAAATTTATGTACTTGTAATAGCTGATTAATACATTTTAAATTTTAGAAATAAATATTCAGTTAAATGGACTTGCCTTCTGTTGTGGACTTGTACTTTCTTCTTCAAAATGAATATGCTAGATGAAACTCAAAGCTGATATTATAAGCCTACAAATTCCGGAATGTGAGGCAGACAGGCAACTATTTGCATACATGTAGGCCTACAGTATTCGCCGAGGCGAATACTTCCGAATAGTGCTGAAAAACGGGATATTCGGCCGAGGCAAATGTCCGAGGCGATTTCCGGCTGACCCCTACCAAAGAACATGCTGATCGAACGACTAAACCAATTTAACAAAGGTCGTTCAAATTCGGTCTAGGCCTATATCAATCATAATGTTTGACCTGGCGAAAAGCCGAGTACGTATTTTCTCTTCGCGATCTGCATGATAGGCCAGATTTCCGCAATAAGTTTCTGACTGGGCAGCAGCTGCAGAGTCATGTACGGGAAAATCATTGGCCATCAAATGGATTATTATCAAGACCTGTAGATAAATTGCTCGAATGTAGATGCAATCAACCGCTGACCCTCAAGACTCACCAACCGCTGACCCGCAAGACTCACCAACTGTAATCTTAAGTAGCAGAACACCCGATAAAAAATTCACAAAATAGATTGCATATCACTTTAGGCCTACTTAATCGATTTTGATGTAAAATTCTCTTCCTGATATTTTATCGTTTTTTCATAGCAATTCTTTAAATATAAGCAGTGAGAGCACCCTCAAGTCTGCTGGAAATATTCTACAGACTGTTTCATGTTTAATAATGTAAAAAATCTGCAAGTTTTACTTGTAAACTTTACAGATCGCAGAAGCTCCGTAGAGCTATGTTGGGCGCACCCGGGGACATATTCCACTCTTTAGAGCTAAGTATAAACTGGCTTAGCTTAAGATCACAATATAGGAATTCCAATATGACTTTATTAACAGGAATAAACCTAAATGACCTAAAATACTGTGCAACAAACTGCGATTTGAATGGCGGTCCAATCTCTCTGATGTTGTATGATTTTATATCTTCAGTCTTTTATGTTCTTTGTTAACGTATTTAAAGGATAGCCTGATAAACTGTTATTCCCATGTCATCAGAATTTATTGACGGTTTACGAATAATGTATAAATAAATTCGTAGAAAAGAGTTTTTGAATATTATGACGCGACGTTGCAGAATTTGCCAGTCATAATTTTGTAGCAGGTAGAGATATAACTTCAGCCGCTATATACTTGCGCTATATAATGCGTTGTTTAATTCACAATGATTATTTCGTCTTTTGATGATATATGTATAATGTATATTCGTTTATTGGAACAGTCTGACAAATCGCAGAGTTAACGATGACGTCTCTTTATTTACTAGACAATAAAACTGTTATGATCATCTCACACAATTTTGTCGCAGTGGCAGACAGTGCTTTTTTCTGTCTAATATTTCTTTTTATGAATCTTTGGAGCGGGATTAGGGTTTCTTGGCAGTGCTTTAGGCCTATGGCACTGCTGTAATCTCAGCCAGAGATTGAGAATGGCTATATGTGTGCAACAAAGCAGCGAGTACGAGTTTTCGTGCATATAATATAACACAGCTGGAATCAATGTATGCCACGAACAGACACTGTTGTTAAGGATGACGAAGCATGCAAAGGCGTTGGATATATTGACAGGGTATTGAGGATGGGCTATTAATAGGAGTTAGTTAGGCGACAAGGCTCTACGTCTCTCAATCATTATCATGGGCCGCGATCGTGGAGGGTCGAGGGGGACAAGACCCCCACCTTTAACAGTGGGGGGGAGCACGCCAGACATCGGACCCTCAAATTTTGAAGAAACACCAAAAAGTCACCAAATTTTTTCGTGCTCAGGTCATAAAATTTGTTCGCGCGTGAGCGTTAGAAGTTTTTTTTACCTCTTTTTGGACCAGATCAGTTCAAAACTCTTTTTTGACCAGATCAGTTCAAAACTCTTTTTTTATCAGATCAGTTCAAAACTCTTTTTTTTGACCAGATCAGTTCAAAACGCTTTTTTGACCAGATCAGTTCAAAAATCTTTTTTTGACCAGATCAGTTCAGAACGCTTTTTTGACCAGATCAGTTCAAAACTCTTTTTGGACCAGATCAGTTCAAAACTCTTTTTTGACCAGATCAGTTCAAAAATGTCCCCCACGTGTCAAACAAGATCGTCGCCACTAATTATTATAATCGAAAGTTTGTATAGCGCACAATCAAGGGAAACTCACTTCAAAATCGCTCAATAATTTATTCTGCACTTCTTATGGTTGAGCAGATCTTATCCGTTAATTCCACAAATGATGTACCTGGTAAATGTAAATGTACACATAAGACTTATATAGCGACCGTATGGCCTCAACCCTGCTAATTTTTCAGTGAACTGATAGGGTCAAATCCTTCACCGCCGCCCGTTTGAATGGGCGCTATAGGCCATTTAAGGTCCCCGTGTACGGACTGTGCTAGCCCGAGATTTAAACCTGTAAAAGAAGCCACCTTCGAGAGGTGAACCGCGATCCGTCCTCACTCTCGCAGAGAGGTGCATATGACGTATGCTCCTATAACCAATGCAGCTAACGGGGCCAGTAAGTGAGTAAGTGCTTGACTGATTGAGCATTCGTCTTTCATTACCCATTTAGGCCTATTTAGTTTTAGTGTCGGATGTAGGGAGTAGGAAGAGTAGGGAGAGTCTACCTGCGACCTCCAATGTGTTACGGTGGAGTTAACTGGGACTAAACCCAACTGTTGCCAACCATTGACCATGATGTTACGCAGATAGGAATCGAAAATTGCTACCTTATGTAGTCAACCTTAGAACTTGCACTTCAAAACGTACTTTAATTAATTAAAGCAGACCCACACAATCAGGGCCTCACTAAGGCTAGTGCGGGTTCGGATTCTGTGATTATAGCCATCAGCGATGGCCCAATTACAAGCACAATACAAATTTTTAATGTACTTCAGAAAATGCAGGCCCCTCTAAACTGCGGGCCCGGGTGCTGCAGCACCCTTAGTACCCACCTCCAATGCGGGCCTGCACACAATCGTAATCTGGACAGATGAGTAGGCCCCTATATAATGAATTCTTAAAATGTGTTCTCGTCTCCGCGTGCAGTCCAAGACACTAAATAATGTGTAGCCTATATTGTATGACAGTACCAAGGACGGTCAGTTCGACCCAAGTCATAGACGTATTAGTCCATTTGTAATCGAACTGTGGCTTTAGGCCGAAGTATTTGCAAAGATCCTGTCAGGCCCCAAGACACGTGGACATGAAATATTAAATGTCGTCGGATAATGCAGCGAAGATGGTGGTGTAGGTGACAAAATTGCACAGACCCCATGAATTTATGAAGAATCAGCATAGCAGGGAAGCACTTAGCCCGTCACCACCTACGCTATTAGGACGGATTTTGTACAGAGTCATTCTCAGATAGGTGCACGGCGTGTTGGATCGCGAAGTTCCTAGCAACGGCTTCGATATATTGCGGACATCTGAGTCGTTTTAGTGTACAAGACTGCTTCGTGGGTCACGTGCAGATGGTGTGATGGCGCTGTGGCCTATCCATCATCTAACTGTCCTATGAACTTAGTACTAATGACATCCAAACGCAAGTGTCATCACCTGAGAGACGGGACCCAAGTGTCAACCTGCAAAGGTTACGTGTCAAGAGACGATCAAGAATCACAATAGAATGAGTTGTACGCAGTCAGCAACGTTCCTCTGCTGCAAACGAAGGACTATCGAATGCGAATTCTGAACTCCGCGTCTGTATCTCGCATTTCCAATTCATCTATGTTAGTGGTTCTATCCCAATACAGCCACGTTTCATGAGGCCTAACCGTGACCCGCAAAGGTTAACTAATTAGAGTCAAGGTAAAAGCGAATTCTCACTTGACTGTCTGTTCCAGTGACAAAGTGACATTGTCTTCAATAAACTAATCCCTCAGAGAATCTACCTTCGGCTACATGACTGAGAAAGTGAATATAAAAGTGAGCAATAGACCCCTACTCATGATTCGTTTTTGACAGAAACATATATTGTTTCGATAAATAAAAGATTACTGTAAACAAACGGTCGGCTAATGATAATTTTAAAAACAAATAAAGAAACAGAAGAGGCACCGATACACAAAACATCCGATGAACAACAGTTTTCCACAAACTTGAACTTCGTTCATACTATGACTCAACAGGAGTTTGAAATAAACTGTCGCGAACATTGACTCACTGGCTTTAGGAACCGGAGGACGTATTTCTCGACAAGAAATCCATGGAAGTCTTAACGAGTTATAGAATTGTATCCGGAGGGAATTACCGTCTTTTGAATTTCTCCCTTACGAGAAATTCCGCTCACACAGCCACTGAGTTCGTGTAATGATCGTGAATCGCTTCAAGCCTGTCAGCCAGCCTTTTGAAGTCCATTGTATAATTCATCATATAACTTCATCGCTCCTCCATATTGATGCAGGAGATGCAAGATACGCTTGCTGCAGACATTAATCACGCCATCAGGTTCGTTCGCCCCGACTCGTACGCCCGGACGACCATTAATTCTCTTCTAATCGTCAGATTAAAAAACAGGAAGTAAGCTGGAATGAATTGCTTTCACAGCACAGCACTTAACCGTCGTCGACCCGCTGCGGGGACTCAATCCTTGGCCGGGACTCGAAGCGCTGGATCAGGCAAGATAGTCGCCGGGTCGCTGAGGTTAGATCCCCTCCGGGGAAATGTACGAGCTCTGAAATATACTGATTACGAATCGATGGCCAGTGAGTTTCGCCGTAAGAATGAAAAGAAAGTGGACGCGGTCATTCGCGGTCCATAGATAAGGACCAGGCATATGCCCAGTTGCCCAGACGAATATTGAACCCCGGAATATTATAATCCCTGTAGAAAAATACGCTGTGTGACGAAGCATTAAGTTTGTAGGCATATAAATGCATTCTGGCGATTGCTTCTGCAGTGTGGTTTTGTCGTCTCTTTAATTGTCTTCTTATCTGTCACTGCGTTTGCATGTCTGTCTATTCCCAATAGCAACGTCACGTAAAGTAAGTAAGTAGGTATATTCTTTAATATACATGTAACCAGCTGCCAAACAGCACTGGTGAACACTGAACAGGCATAAACATACATACATCAGGATAAATTAATATGTGAATAACATTCTGACAATAAATGTTTTCCTCATTTGATTGTCTGCTTTTGGCAGCACCTGGTCATGGCATCTGGGGCAGGCTGTAAACCGCTAGCTTAGCGGGGGAGGGGTGGGGCAACCCGTGAAGGAATGTCCCGGTCCTCCGAGAACCGCGGAAAACAGACGGGTATCGGCCAGACGGCACTGATCTTCGATCTTTGGGCAATCACCAGGGAGGTATATGTAGCCCATATGCCAATATCCCTATTTGCCTATGGGTTTCATTATGTCCCACTATATTGGACCATATGTATGTCTTAAACCTGTGTCTACTTCTGATCATCTTTTACAGTGTTTGTTTGTCTTCGCCTTTTCTCTTGTTGTACGCATATCTTATCTTGCTTATTCTGTCGATTAGTAATTGTAAATGTAATTAAAATTACGACATTTAATCTAGCATAGTCAGTAGCGAATTACTTCTGGGATGCCATACAACGTCAGTTATCAACGCTATTACTGAGAGTTACATATTAATTACTTTCGATTGCTTTCTATTATACCTGTGAACTGTTTTTTTTACCTCCCTGCAGGTAGATTATAACTGAAGGTTATAAGATCACTGATCACTGCTTAGATCATTTTAAAAACGCCTGACTCACTTTATGTTCTTCGCTTCATACATTTAACATCACTGATTTCTGGTTTGTTCTACGCAACCGACTTGAAAGAACTGAATATCCCCATTTCACCTGCCGCAAGTAGCCTATTTGATGTCATTCATTAATTTAATGTCATAGACCTAGTTAATCACTTGATGCCTCGCAGTCTACTTCTCACTCTGTCCGAATTGTTTCTTTCCGTTAGTTCTTGACCTAATTCTGGCGGCCTTCAGCAAAGAGGAATATAGGATAATGAGAGTGCTGCTGCTGCTGCTGCTGATGATGATGATGATGATTATGATGACGACGACGATGATAACGATGATGCCATAATTATGTATAATGGATTACTCCACGACGGTAAAGTAATGACACCAACGGGCAGTGAATCCTCTGATTTAAGGAAAAGAATAGAAAGCAAGAAGTTCAACATTAGCCAACTAACTTTAATGTAGCGAGGTCAGTGATATTCATAACCGATTTTTCACTTATAACTGTTGCACGTTTTAGATACAAGGAGGAATAACACTCAACTTGTAGGCATCAGGATAGAATTTCTTCAACACACATATCCCCATCATTAACATTCACTGAAGTCGCTGTGCAACTGTTTCACTCATCTCCGTCTATCTACTCGTTCTGCTCAGTCACTTATGTCATTTCGTTTCAAAATAAGCCTGAAGGTCTCTAAACTGCTTTAGACACCGGGGCGATAGAAGTTGCTAATTAGTGATACTACTAATACTACTACTAATAATAATAATAATAATAATAATAATAATAATAATAATAATAATAACAACAACAACAACAACAACAATAATAATAATAATTGTAATAGTAAGTCATTAAGTCCCTGAGGGATCCTGTGTATCTCGGGGCATAAAAATGATGATGATGATGATGATGATGATGATGATGATGATGATGATGATGATGATGATGATGATGATGATGATGATGATGATGATGATGACGACGACGACGACTACGACGATGATGATGATAATAATAATAATAATTATTATTATTATTATTATTATTATTATTATTATTATTATTATTATTATTATTATTAGTATTATAATGTTAATACTAATAATAACAATTAGAATAAAATGAAATAATAACAGCATAGCGTGACATAGCGCAACTCAACAGACCACGACATAACAGAGCATAGACTAAACATCCGATGAATAACAAAACAGAGCATTGGTTTCTAAGTGACTCCGAAGACATTTGATCTGTTTTTCTTAACCACTGCTAATCTGATGGACTGACGCGCAGGAGAAGGTCTCCCATCACTTCCCATTTCCCTCTAAATTAAACCAGTGACGAGCCCCCTAGTGGCGCCTCTAGCGGCGAGTGATGTTGATGACAGACAGCGAACGCTCTCTGCTTAGTGCTTACTTTCATCGATGAATCTGTAGACGCCGAAGAATCCTTTTCTCGTTCCGGCGTAGTCCGACTTAAAGACGAGTTCGAGTCTCTGGTGGATTGAGATGATGGGTCGAGGGATCGTGCGTCCACACAGTCGGTCCTCGAGGTTCTTCATGAGGTCCATGTCGATGGTAAATATGTCGATGTAGTCGAAGAGACAACTGAGGAACAACAAGAACAACAATCACTACTTCCGTCGCTTCAATGGCAACACACACAATCTCTCTGTATTTATCTTTCTACATGAGCCTATCTCTGTCTCTCTCTCTGTCTGTGTTTGCCTGTGTTCGTGTGTTTCTGTATCTGTCTCTGTCTTCCTCTGCCTTTGTCTCTGTCGCTCGGACAATTTTTTTAACCTCTTCGTTGTTTGTGTACCCGTTTGCTTCAGGTTCTCTCTGTCTCTGTCTATCTCTCTTTCTCTTTCTGGCTCTGTATCTTCTGTTCTGTCTCTATATCTCTTTCCATCTCTCTATCCCTTTCTGGCTCTGTATCTCTTTCTATCTCTCTATCCCTTTATATCTCTTTTCTCTTTCTATCTTTTCTATCCCTTTATATCTCTTTTTCTCTTTCTATCTCTCTATATCTTCTCCGGTACAGAGCATCTATCAAACAAACTATTAGGATGAAAATTTCAATCAAATTGAACCACATGTGAGCTTTGCAAAACTCGATCAAAGATTTATGAATAAACAATATTACACGACTTAACTGAAACAATTAGGCCTAAACGCTGATATGTAGACAAATATATTTAAATATGCATTTTAAAATGAATTAAGTTGTCAAAATTAGGTTACTATAGCAGAATAATAAGTTAACTGCAGTCACAAATTAGTCACAAATTAGTCGGGTTTGAGTAAGGACATTGCATTTCTTGTTCGTCTTCGGTGTAAAGACCATTCAAAACTGCTATTCTGTACCTAATTGAAGTCCGGCCAATTAAGTCTTCTTATTGGACTCAGTAATATGTGGCGATGCTTCTGAACCACTGATAGTAAACATTGTTCTTGCTGTTCATCATTTGTCATAATCGAGTTATTATCCTGGCTCCACCTTAGGCCCTATTCCTTTCGGCCGTGCAACTGACAACCTAGATCGCCATCAGAATTTGACGGTGAAGCAAAATATTCCCCGTTTCCATTCTAGATTCAGGCGAGAACTGAAGGAATGAATTCTTCGGTGCCAGGATCTGAAAACTGTTCCTGATTTTGTAGTAACAAACAACTCAGTGGGCCGTTAGGATTATTTAAGCCCCGGTAGCAAATGCTACGATCGATCAACTCCGTCGATGTAAGTCAATTGTTGATCATTGTGTCTGTCTTGATCAACTCAGTGTTTGGATCTAAGGCCAACTCAACTTTGTCGCGTGAGGAGATCGACAACAACGACGAGATGGCATCATCATTATGATATAAGCGTCGTTGCTGGTCGAGATAGGATGATGACGGACGAAAGCCAGCCTCCACTTGGGCAACAATGAAGGCCGCGAGGCCCAGGTGAAATCGGACACCACACAGCCAAGGTGTAATAGGACACCTCGCGGCTATGGTGTAACCAGACACCGCCCGCGCTGCAGGCGAGCGACGACCCGCGTATCGAGGAGCAATCTGACACTAATTGACGATAGCTTGACGTGGGGAGGGGGGCTGACTGATGCACGCTGGAGTTCCTACTTAACAGAAGGGAACGGAGAACACGGGACTTGTACTGCTGACGAACGCGACGTGTGAACATCGGTCGAGCGAGAAACATCGGGAGGAACGACCAGCGGCGGCGGCAGAGTATAGTCCGTCAGATTCAGAGACTGACGCGAAAGAACGATCTGTAGTTAGGCTGTACGAAGCAACATTTGAGATAGTCCGATTTAATATCTAAACGCTTTAATACTACGTGGAAGTTCCCGTAGAGTTAGTGTATATATATTTGTTTCTTTAATTAAATTCATTTATTAATTAAACAAAGTTCGTCGTGAATCTTCTATAGAAAAGTTAGGCACGTATAATAAAAGTGCAAGTAAAAGAACAAGCAATCGAGGGTCGACATCAACACACGGCAAACACACGACAGGGCGACCTCCGATTGCGACATTGGCGCAGTCGACAGGGTTTTCTACTGAAGACGTCACGACGAAAAGCGGAACCGGAAACGGAACGAGGAATCTCAACAGATCGGGACCAGCAGCGAACACAATCCTTCGCAACTGGAGAAGTCGAGTGCCGGACTCCGGAGACGAAGGACTCGAAGGAACCGACAGCAACAGGCAAGGACGAGGAACAAGAGCGCCAACGGACGACCGACCATCGCTAGCAACGACGGACGGGAGTGGCAACGGAGGACAGCGGATCAGCCAAGATACCAAAAGACGGAACACGCTCGACGTATCAGAGGGTAAGTCCTTACTGGTAGTCGTGGTAATCTGTGAGGTTGCGGTTGAGGTCTGGATGAGGATTGGTGTGCGAATAGCCGAGGCTTTTGCGTAGCTCCTTTTGCTCAGTTCTGTTCTTGTTGTATTTGTGGTAGAATTTTAGGACGTTGTTTTCTTTGATTTCTGACCAACGGTGACTCTCCTCTAACTTACTTATCTTTTTCTATTAGTGAGCGGACTGTTGGGAGATGGATAAGTTGTCGGTAGGGAAAAGAGTGAGGGTGCAGAACATGCCCCGTCACAGACTAGTCGCATATCTGATAAAGATGGGACTAGGAGAGGAGGAATTGGGTTCCATGAGTACGGGCCAACTCCAAGAGGCGAGTGCTGAAATAATTGTGTCTGGACGGGAAACCCCGCCAGAATTAAGTGAGGAAGTAAGCACGGGTAGCATAGAAAGTAGTATCGACTCGGCAGCGCAAACGCAGGTATACGAATTAAAACGCTTAAAATACGAGAGAGAGGAAGCCGCAAGGCTGAGAGAGGAAGCGGAGAGAAGAGAGAGAAGAGAGGAAGAGAGAGAGAGAAGAGAGGAAGAGAAAGAGAGGAGAAGAGAAGAGAAGAGAAAGAAGAAAGACTGAGAAAAGAAGCGAGAGAGGAAGCGGAGAGAAGAGAGAGAAGAGAGGAAGAGAAAGAGAGAAGAAGAGAAGAGAAAGAAGAAAGACAGCGAAGAGAAGATAAAGAGGAAACTGAGAAGCTCAGGCTTCAGGAGGAGAAGCGGGCTGAGAAACAGAGGAAAGAAGAGAAGGAGGAGGCTGAGAAGCTCAGGCTTCAGGAGGAGAAGCGGGCTGAGAAACAGAGGAAAGAAGAGAAGGAGGAGGCTGAGAAGCTCAGGCTTCAGGAGGAGAAGCGGAGGAGAGAAGAAAAGGAGGAGGCAGAGAAGAGAGAGAAGGAGGTCCGAGAGGAAAGGGACGCAGAGAGGAGACTCAGAGACGAAAGGGACTATAACTTGAGGCATTCGGTCGTAGGACGAATGAAAACGTATAGTGAAAGCTTGCGAGGACTCTTACCGAGATTCCCCAGCGACCATGCGCAAATCCCTGGTTTCTTTGTGCACTGCGAAAGGTTATTCGACTCTTGCGCTGTCCCGGACGACCTTCGAAGCAGATTACTCTTGACCTGTCTAGATAATCAGGCCAGAGCATTGACGGCCAGACTCACACAAGAGGAGCTTGATAATTACGGGAAGCTAAAAACCTTCTTGTTGAAAGAGTTCAAAGTGAGCGCAGTCTCTTTACGAGAGCGATTCATGAACGCAAAAAAGGCGGTAGATGAATCATACACAACATTAGCTTCGAGATTGCATAACTTACTTTCTTACTATTTGCAAGATCGCAAGGCAATGACGTTTGATGAGGTTACGAGCCTTCTGATTGCGGATAAAATGAAAGAAATGTTGCCCAGAGGATGTTTGAATTTCATCCTCAGTCAAGAGCAGCAGAAGTGGTTAGGGCACAAAGAGTTAGCCGAAGCGGCTGACACTTATGTCGCTACACACCCTTGGGAAAATGACTATACGAAGCATAGTCTAGGCACGGGTAAGACGGAGGCACGCTACGCGAAAGCGCCAGCACCTCCTCAGACGACAGCTAAACAGACGGACACGTGGACTGACCGACCGGGAGGGACACAGACAAATAACAGGACAGACGGACGTCCAACCCCCGACGAGATTAGAAAGCGTGGCCTTTGTTTCCTATGCTTTTCTCCAGACCACAGAGCTAAACTGTGTTCGAAGAACAAACAAACTAAAAGCAAGCAGGTGAGCGCGTGTGCGGTCCAGCCAACCGTGACCAGAGCTCAAGACAGACAGGCAGACAGACAAAGCGAGACGCGACAAGACGGGCCGCCATTGATACAAGAGATAGAACAGCATGCATTGCCGACAAACCCGGATTGCATTGACGTGGAGGAGACTTATGTAAGAGAGTACATGAAAGTGTATATTACGGGGCTCCCTGTGACATCGTCTCTAATAGATAGCGGGGCCGAATACAATTGTGCGCGAGCAGAACTAATCAGGCCGCTCAACCTACCTGTGGTCAAGCAGATAGAGGTGAAGGGGCTGAACGGGCAATCAATGATTGTGGACGTGGTGCGGCTGAGACTAAAGAGGTCTCAGGCCGGCGAGGACAGGGAGGGGGAGGTAAATTACGCCCCTGATGTTCGGATATGGGCGGCACTCATTAAAGACCTTGATGAACCGTTAATTATCACGCCCACTACAGCCGACTTGCTGCGCGAGACAGCGTTGTATTCGAGTCACGCGGCCAGCGCTCCTGAAATAGACCAAATTTCAGAAGCGCAGGCGGTCGCAAGGACTGAGACGAGTGAGGAAGAGGAGAGAGGGGAGGAGGTAGAGGGACTTAGGACGCTGATAGGCGAGGATTACTTCACGGTCGCTCAAGCAGACAGTGGGAGTGCAGGAGAAATCAGCCCCGAAGAAACGGATAATGAAGAGCTATTCTTCAATCCTGAGATACCACCCCCACCCAAGGAAGACACAATAGTAGGCAGAAGCAAGATGGCGGCCGAACAAGCACAATGTTCGACACTAGCACCATTCTTGGCCCACGGGAAAATTGGGGCGAAGAGCTTCTTCACTGAAGACAATTTGCCCTTTCATAAAGACAAAATAGCTGGGCATTCTGTAAAACAACTGTGCTTGCCTAAAGAGAGAATAGACAAAGTCATCATCCAATCCCCGGAAGCGCGAGGAGCAAAGAAGGAGGGCCAATGGCAAGGCCCGGCCATCATCGCTCAGGTGAAATCGCCCTACACATACATCGTGGAAATAAGGGGCAAAAGCCGCTTACTACACGCAAATCGGATTCGCAAATATAACGAAAGAATGCAGCAAGCATTGATTAACAATTGCTCCATTCTGTTCGAGAAGGACGAAGACTTCGGTCACGGGGAAGCGGTGGGTAGCTTCGTCACGAGGCAGACAAGGCCCAGTGCACAAGTAGACCCTATTGCCGTTGCACACTTAACGGTACCCGAGAGGAAACAGCTGTTTAGTCTGTTAGACAGGTTTCCAGATGTGTTCTCGGACAAACCAGGTTTCTGTCCCGTCCTAGAACACACAATCACGGTTAGCGCGGAGTTCAGGCCGAAGAGTTTGCGAGCCTATAAGGTGCCGGAACTGCTCAAACCGGAGATGGAGAAGCAGACCCGCGAACTTTTGGCCCTAGGTATCATCACTCCCTCACATAGTGACATGGCAGTACACTCGATGACGTGGCCGGATCACATGAAACACCTAGAGAAATACTTAATGACTATTCAACAGTCGGGTCTGCCCCTTAACAGTAAGAAGAGTTCGTTTGCTAGGCAACAAACAACGTTTGTAGGTCACCTGATCGGATCAGGGAGCATTGAACCGGATCCTATGAAAATCGCAGGGCTAGGGAAAATCCCTCAACCCGAGTCCAAAAAGGACATACGGAGATTAATTGGCTTCTTCAGTTATTTTAGGAACTTCATCCCTAACCTGGCTGAGACAGCCAGAATTCTCATTGACTGGACCCAGAAATCGGTGCCTGTTAAGATACCCTGGCGAGCTGATCACCAAAAGGCGCTAGATAAACTTACGCACGATTGGAATAACGCGGTACGTTTGCAGACAATTGACTACGGCAGAGAGTTTGGTCTATCGACTGACGCTTCAGACAAAGCAGTCGATTGCTGCGTATACCAAATTCAAGACGATGGTACAGAACGGCCAATATGTTGCGCCAGTTCTAAATTAGATGCTACGCAAGCGCGTTGGGCCACTGTGGACCGCGAAGCGTACGCTGTAATCTTTGCGTTGAAGAAGTTTAGGAATTGGATTTGTATGTCAAGGACCACCCTCTACTCTGACCACCACCCCTTGACTTTCCTAACTGCTTCTACGCCCACAAGTGCTAAACTTGCGAGATGGGCTCTGGCACTCCAGGACTTTGATATCGCTTTTAAATATCGTCCTGGGGCGCTGAATATTCCCGCTGATCTTTTGTCCAGACTATGATTGAGGAAGAAGGCGGACTACCATGTAAGGCACCGCGACAACTGTAAATATATTTCTAACTGTGCTGATATTTTGTATTTTTCATGGGAACGACGAGGACATGGTCTGGAGGAAATCGAGGGAGGGAACGACATCATTCTCAGCCGGGAGGCGAACCAATGACTGGCTTTGTCCTCCCCCGGGAAGGGAGGTGTCGCGTGAGGAGATCGACAACAACGACGAGATGGCATCATCATTATGATATAAGCGTCGTTGCTGGTCGAGATAGGATGATGACGGACGAAAGCCAGCCTCCACTTGGGCAACAATGAAGGCCGCGAGGCCCAGGTGAAATCGGACACCACACAGCCAAGGTGTAATAGGACACCTCGCGGCTATGGTGTAACCAGACACCGCCCGCGCTGCAGGCGAGCGACGACCCGCGTATCGAGGAGCAATCTGACACTAATTGACGATAGCTTGACGTGGGGAGGGGGGCTGACTGATGCACGCTGGAGTTCCTACTTAACAGAAGGGAACGGAGAACACGGGACTTGTACTGCTGACGAACGCGACGTGTGAACATCGGTCGAGCGAGAAACATCGGGAGGAACGACCAGCGGCGGCGGCAGAGTATAGTCCGTCAGATTCAGAGACTGACGCGAAAGAACGATCTGTAGTTAGGCTGTACGAAGCAACATTTGAGATAGTCCGATTTAATATCTAAACGCTTTAATACTACGTGGAAGTTCCCGTAGAGTTAGTGTATATATATTTGTTTCTTTAATTAAATTCATTTATTAATTAAACAAAGTTCGTCGTGAATCTTCTATAGAAAAGTTAGGCACGTATAATAAAAGTGCAAGTAAAAGAACAAGCAATCGAGGGTCGACATCAACACACGGCAAACACACGACAGGGCGACCTCCGATTGCGACAAACTTCAGTACCACGGATCATGATGAAACGCTGTATTAGTGTCCTGAAAAATTTCTTTGTTTCTGCGTTCGGTTAGCTGTCGAAGAAAACGGCTGTGCCGCCCGGTCTCTGATTCAGTTGGCCGGCGTGCTCTTCGGTCTTCTTCTGGCGGAGAACTTTTAGTCCACCAGGCTCGCTCCACAATTAGACAACGCCGGGCTTTCTCTGTTGCTGGGCCCTCCATTTGGAATGGTCTTCCGTTAGATTCGCTTTCTCCCCAGAGGTAACACATCTGCTTTTAACAAGCTGATGAAATCTAATCTCTATTGCCATGGCTGGGCTGGGAGCGCTTCTGAGTAGGTTCTTGAAGATGCGCTATATTAAATTTCCGAATAAATGAATGAATTTTGCAAGGGCAGAGACGACACGTGTTACGACGTTTCAATGAATTCACTCAGAAACTGGAAGATACCGTTTTCTTTAACTGGTGTCAGTTTTAACTTGAATAGGGACATCCAAATTTTGAATCCATAGATGATTCTTGCCACCCAACGATCCCGGTGAAGGGCTCTAGAAGTTCTTATATAAAGGTCTTAAGATGGGTTTCCGAGTGAAAGATGATAATCAGTTCGAGAAGTTCTTTTTAGTCACCTATCGAATGGTGGACTGATTGTCTCTCGAAAAGGAGCAATGACAAGATCAACTGTTGTCTTGACGCTACTCGGTCTACACTAATCTAATCTAATCTAATCTAATCTAATGACTTCTATAGCGCAGTTAGACAGTGTAAACAGCACAGGATGATGATCATGTTGACGACGATGACGACTATGATGATGATGCGGCGTTTCACCTAGAAATTCCAAGATGTGGAAACAATCACCAGAATGTATCGGGCGTTTGTTTATATGTAGCGGGACATCGTTATGCGCTAGACAAGGCCTGCGTTGTCTGAGCAGTGCCAAGTCCTTGCAGGCATATGATGCATTAGGTCGATATGTGGACATTCTTTCCCTCTGTGATGTATTTAATTCCCTTGCCAAATCCTTTTTCAACCTGCTGTAATGAGGCAAAACAGAAGCGGACGGTGATGGCGGCGGCAGGGTGGTGGTGATTGGTTTCACTCATACTTAATAATCGGGCTTATCCTGGAATTCGGTATGCAGACCGACTTTGCTAGGTAGCAACCATCGACTGATGCTTTGCGCATTAGAGATATTTTGGTAGTGATAATAGTGACAATAACAATGATGAGATTTATAAGAAGGTGGTGATAATATTGATAATGACAATGATAAGACTGATAAGAAGGTGGTGATAATAGTGACAATAACAATGATGAGACTGATAAGAAGGTGGTGATAATATTGATAATGACAATGATAAGACTGATAAGAAGGTGGTGATAATAGTGACAAAAACAATGATGAGATTGATAAGAAGGTGGTAATAATATTGATAATGACAATGATAAGACTGATAAGAAGGTGGTGATAATAGTGACAATAACAATGATGAGATTGATAAGAAGGTGGTGATAATATTGATAATGACAATGATAAGACTGATAAGAAGGTGGTGATAGTAGTGACAATAACAATGATGAGATTGATAAGAAGGTGGTGATAATATTGATAATGACAATGATAAGACTGATAAGAAGGTGGTGATAATAGTGACAATAACAATGATGAGATTGATAAGAAGGTGGTGATAATATTGATAATGACAATGATAAGACTGATAAGAAGGTGGTGATAATAGTGACAATAACAATGATGAGACAGATAAGAAGGTGGTGATAATAGTTATAATGACAATGATGAGACTGATAAGAAGGTGGTGATAATAGTTATAAGGACAATGATGAGACTGATAAGAAGGTGATGATAATAGTGATAATGACAATGATGAAACTGTTAAGAAGGTGGTGATAATAGTGATAATGACAAGGATGATAGTGATAAGAAAGAGAGTCGTCGAACCCAGCGTCTGTTCCAGATTCTAAGTCGAAGTCGAGGAAAGTGATGTTGATTCTTTCGTTTGGAGTTCCCTGGAAGATGTAGCGGCAGTTGGTGTTCATCGAGTACTGGAGCGGATATCCAGGGCTGCTGAAGTTCCCCGATGATCCAGTCGAGTCACTCGTGTAGATGGACTCACATGAATTCGCCAGACCTAACAACGAAACGAACATCACCATCTATCATCATCATCATTATCATCATCATCATCATCGCCACCACCATCATCATTAGCATCGTCGTCGTCGTGACCATCATTCACATCCTCGTCCTCCTCATCCTCCTTATGTTCCTCCTCCTCATCATCATAATAATCATAATCATAATCATCGTCATCGTCATCATAGTCTTCATCATTCTCATCCTCCTCTTCCTCATTATTATCATCCTCGTCGTCATCATTGTCGTCAACAACAAAAACAGTAATGTCGTTCGTCATCATCATCATCATCATCATCATCATCATCATCATCATCATTATTACTATCATCAAAAGCATCAACAGTATAAATCATTAGCAGCTGCATCTTTATCTCTGGGCGTTATCATCATCTAATGGAGAGAGCTCGAAGGATGATTATTCCACAGCAGATCTCGGCTCCCGGCTTCTATTGACTTTGATGGACAGGAGATAAACAAGGGAATTACATCAGAGGTGGTAAGAATGTCCACATATCGACCTAATGCATCGGATGCCTGCAAGAAAAAAACACTAAAGATCACTGGAGGCGGTTGTTCTTTGAAGATATTTTTTGCCGAATGGTTTTGTCCCCACAAAGACGAGGAACGCTATCGATTTCTATTGTGTCTACAACTCAGTCAATTAGGTTTCGATGCTAAAAATAATGAGCAGTATTTAGTTCATAGCAACAGTGCAAATTCAAACGTGTATTTCGGGATGTATAATAGTATAGGGCCTATAGGCTACCTAAACACAATTCTCCATCGGCTATAAAAATCATGTGCTGTCAACAAACCGTGATGCAAGTACCTCTTGTTATCAATGCTGATCTAAATATCTCAATGATCTACACAGCTGCGATGTCGACATTCAGCGACAGAGGTAAAATTGATAGCGATATTATTCCTGTATTCATTAATTGCTAAATGACAAAGCATCTATCGATGGCACTGAGCAATAATTTTCATGAAGCGCTTGATTTAGGTCTATACACCGTAGCGGTCAAATGGAAGGTTTGAACTTGTACGCACAGCGTTAACAGACCAACGCTTAAATCAATCGGTTACTGTATCAGAAAGCGCTGAGTTCCTAGACAGCAGCGTTCTACAGAAATGCGCCAATAGGTCCAAGCCTTCGAGTGTACATTGATTCACAGGTTTTTCGTCTCTGATTGTCATTCATTGCCCCGTTATCTTACTACGAATCACTGAGCAAATTCCTGACTAAGCTTCTGGAAGAATCGCAGATAAAACCTACAGTTTTATCTTTCTTCCGCTAAGATTTCTTTCACCATCAACGTATTCGTCTCCTGCTGCACCGTTTTTCTCCTGCTCTTATTTCTCCTCCATATCTTCATTCTCCTCTTCATTCGTTTAGGCACTGTTCCATGGTGTTCCTACATGGAAAGCATAAGCGATAGAATGAGGATCACATGTGCCATAACTGAGCCGTTTAGAATTATATATAGCGGTCCAGATGATATATTGCTCGAAATCGAAAGTGGTTTTGATATTAAATTTTCTCAGAAAACTGTTTTGTTTATGGTAACTATTAAAGCTAAATATCGCACTGCACTTGTACAAAATGGGATTATAATTTTTAAAAATTCTCAGTGTTTTAATAGTCAGTGTCAGAGTGGACCTAAACATTAAGCCCACTCTCACTGTACATGGAAACCAAAGCGCGTCGCTAGATTTATTCGTATTTACTGGACCTTTACGGTGAGCGGTAGTCTATTGGTTCACGCTCTGGACTGCCAGCCAAGCGGTCGGGGATCAAATCCTGCCAAGATAGACAGATGTTTCGATATTTCAGCCCCAAATGTATTCCTGGCAAACTCAGCTATAAAAATGACTGTACACCGACTGTAGAATGAGTACGCAAACTGTACACTGTCGGAGGAGATTTCAGAAAGCGAGGGAGAGGACTGGTCAACCTCCCTTATAAGCGAAGGACTAGAAAACTTAAGTCGCTAACACTTCATACCCTGGAAGCCCTCTGGGTTAGCTCGAGGAACTTTTCTTTTTCTTCTTCTACTCTAATAGTCCTCTCTGCAGATAGTTGGCGGACAGGAAATGTAATGATGATGATGATGATGATGCTGATTATGATGATAATAATTATGATCCTACTCTTACATGCACTTCACGTCGCTTAGGATACTTCACTTTATAATGCTCTCTACAGATAAAATTCACGAGGATTCAACAGGTAGTTGATATATATACATACCCATCAGTATCCGAACACACATATCCAATGGTTCAGTATAAAACTCTACGAACTGATTGATGCTAGACTGTATAAAACCATGTGAGGCTATGCAAAACAGCTGAGAAGAATAAAAGGAGAATGACTTTTACTTTACTTCAGTCATAGCCTGGCATCAGGCTGAAGCCTGAAGAGTCACAGAAGAAGCAAGAAAAACTGTTCTGGCTAGTGTCATTTCCAATGAATTCCAGTGATTTTCAGTGCAAGACGTGGGAGCTTAGACAGCTCTCGAACCGCATTTCGCAATGCAGGTTTTATGCACTTCATTATCATCTGTGGTGTTATATATATTAGGGTGGTCCTTATTTTTGAAAGTCTGATTTCACAATGAGGCACCCTGTGCTTTTGTTTCTACTGATGAAGAAAAAATTCAGAAAAAATTTGAAGAGGATCTGACAATATTTAGAGGTTGCTACCAGATGCTAAAGTTTAAGCCTATGTCACAAGGAATTCATTTAGACTAGCCATTGCAATTTTCCTAATTGTACTGATGTTAGCAGGTGAGAAAATTGCAAAGTGACATACAGTTGTGTGTGTAATTCATTATTGAACACTATAAATGACTTCTAGCAATTAGTATACCCTAATAGTACTCATGTTTATTTATTTATTTATTTATTTGATAAACAAACGTAGAAATAAATAATTTATTTTTTCAAACTCAGTGGTCTTTTAGTGTTTTTCTTTGACTAACAAAGTAAGCAGTATACTTTTTAAGAAACCCAATATGAAACAAAATGGTTGCCAAATGCATTATGGAAAAGATGTCAATAAGTAAGCAAGCAGTAAGTAGTTATTAATCAAATTATAGTTATATCATTGTGTTGGAGCATAGGCTGCACAAGGATATGTTGTGGCGTGCATGTCGCCATCACATACTAAAAATAATGTTGGAGGCAGTGGTCATGCTTTCTCTTGGTCCATCCCAAGATCCAGACATAATGATTTTCAGAGATTCCAGAGAAACTGGCGACTTATAGACCGATCAAAATAGAACACAATGACATCCGATGAGTTTTTACAAGAAGCAATTTCCTGTCACAAACTTTTGGAGCTGACCATCACTTTCTTCGGCGGCGTTTATTCCAGGGGCATATCATTCAGAGCACCAGCTGGGCTGCATAGAACAAAGTGGATGGCCAGGAGTATTTATAGTCTTAAGATTTGGATGTTCAAGAGACAGTTCAAGTTGACAAGAAGAGAAGAAAAGGGGATAGCTGACATCTGGTTGTTCACAGTAATGCCGTATGTCAAAGTCTGGTTTCAAGCATCATATGCACCATTGGCTCCTCGAATAGACCTGGAGCTCTTGAAGGACATTGACAGATTGATAAACAAGGAGAAAAATTGTGCAGATGCAGAGGTTGCAATGAAGACATTTCCGGGTCACTTCTGGTATCTGTCGGAGGAATTGGAGACTTTTTCGTTCTTTGATGATGGGGTCTCCATTGATTTATCAAGCGCCATATGGCTGCTCCTCTGGACAAAACTGGCATCGAACATCCACTAAAGAGAATACCAGGTAACCTCTGATCAGCTGGAAGCAACTGGAAAATTTGTTCACGGAAAACACTAGAAGATTCTTCAGCATTACATGCATTCCAGCAAGTTTCATCCAACAAGATGTTGATACTTGGCCAAACGATGAGAACTACAAGTTAGCCAAGGCCACTGCCACCTCAGTATCGTCACAGATAGCCAGACAGGAACAAAGACACTGATTCATTAATACATTAAGTAGTAACTGGAACTAAACATTTTAATGTTCACTTGTGTGTCTTGACCCAAATAGTAAATACTACCGTCCACCACTGCCCACCAGAATTTGTTTTAAATTTGTGCATAAGAATAGTAGGCCTATACAATATTCTATGTATTGTGTGCGTTTTTACAATATATTTGATATAATTATGTTATGTCCGGTAGCAACCTCTAAAACTCATAAAATCTCCACAAACTTTTCAGTATTATTATTTTTGTACCTAAAACTAAAAGTTTGGAGGGTGCCTCGTTTAAAATTCCCCCAACAAATTTTTTACATGGAGCTAAGGACCACCCTAATATATATATACATATATATATACATATATATATATATATGTATGTGTTTGTGTGTGTCTGTCTGTCTGTCTGTCTCCTTCTCTCTCGTTCTCTCTCTTGCTCGCTCTCACTTTCTCTGTCTCTGTCTCTTTGTCTCAATCGCTCTGTCTCTCTCTCTCTACCTCTGGCTGTCTGTCTGTCTGTCTGTCTCTCTCTCTGGAACGTCGCCTTTCCTTTTCTGCAACCGTATCAATACTGGACTCGAGGCGCAGCTCAGACTGGAATGTGAAGAACCAAATGGGCACCCTCGCCCACATGTCCATGCGTGGAAAGGGCGTCCATTTGATTTCTTCCATCATCTGGAGAAGTTGGATATAAATAGCTCGCAGAATTTTGGCATGGTCTTGTTCACTGTCGCAAAACAGCTGAATATCCTGGTTTGGATCACCTTAGATAATGGGATACCCCACGATCATGCACTTGTACCGCTTAATTCCAACATGGCTCGATTAAAAATAGCATCATTCGTGCGTTCCTCTTTGCCTCATCCCCCAACTGCCATCAGTGTTGTCCGTTGGAGGTTTACTATGGCTGTTGTGACAAAGGTGGTGGTGGTGGGGTTTCTCATAAACACGACGTCGGACATCACCTTAATCCCATTATCTTCCATCCACTTACGAAGCAAATTACTCTATCAGAGTCTCTTAGGTCCTCTTCTATTTGTGTCATTCAATTACAAACCAATAGCTATATACGGACACAAGTGCACGCCAGTATTGTATTATATATATATATATATATATATATATATATATATATATATATATATATATATATATATATATATATATATGTGTGTGTGTGTGTTCACAAAGACGTTACATATTTTGTATAATGCCATGTACAACCTATAGTATGACATAATATATGTTCGGCCGAGAATAGACAATAATGCAATATACTTTCTACCGTCCATTATTTAGACAACAGCTTGTCAACCGGTGTGCTCTTCTCAGTTTAGGCTGACTGCATATAAGTGTTCCAGAAAATGAAACATTTCTATTATATATAAGTTCTAACCCTGTAATATATAAGTTCAGACATTACTTTGTGTTCAAGGCCCACAAGAGAAATGTCAAATACGTTGAGTGTATTTTCTCTTTTACGCAAACTGTTAGCAATGCCTTGCTGATTGGCCGAATGGCAAATAAAGCACAACAAGCTAAGTATACGATTGAAAGAAAGAAAGAAATAAAGAAAGAAAAGCAAAGGAAAACCGAGAATATGCGTTGGACAAAATAATTGAAGACAAACTAGAATTCGAGCAACTCATTGGAAAGCATTCGACTTAAGACCGAGAAAGAAAGAGATCATTAATATGTAATCATCGGCAGATGATTTGATGATGATGAGGACGAGTAGGATGATGATGATGATGATAATTATAACAATCATGATGGTGATGATGATGATAATGATTTCTTTAGCTGTGGCTGGGCTGTGAGCGCCTCTGAGTAGGTATCTGAAGAGGCGCTATAGGCCTATGAAATTCTCAGAATGAATGAATGATGATGATGATACAGTGATTGAACTTCCCTGATAAAGATTTAAATGATTTTTCCTTCACACATATAAGCAAATAAATTGTTTGCACAAGAACCTACAATTCAAATACAGCATGCCAACGAGGAGTTATCAGTTACTTCTTTCTTATTCTGATATAAGAGAATGTATAGGCTTCGTAAGTTTTAGTTGAATGAAAATAGTAGGTTCTGTTTTTTAAATCAAAATGTTCAATACACAACTGAGAAGAGCCTATTCATCACAAGGTAATCACACGCAACCATCAATTTCTCTGTTCAGTGAATGTAAATGAAATGTAAAGTGTTCGAGCAGAAATCAACTGCTAGCTGTCACACTCGTCTGATCGAGTATTTGGCGACGACGCCAGTTAATTCAGCATTTTAAAGTCTGCTCTGACCGGGAGATCAGTTCCCCAGACGGATTTATGGGTTGCAGTTTCCAAACGAAAAGACCATCATGATTTAGAGTGATCCAAAACACGCGGTTCGCTTTGCTTCGTATTCCAAAACTGTAGGAAGCAATACTGGAAGGACGCAAGGAAAGCAGCGATATGTCTGAGAAAAAACATTTTATTCTTCAGTGTAGATGAATGAATGAAAATTCGTTTATTGAAACACCATAGCTTACGTACCTACATAAATACGCACTTACGTACGTCGCATACAGAAATTTTGCCCCTGGAAGAATTGCCCCCGGAAGATTCGTTCCCCACATTTCGTCCCCGGAAGTTCGCCCCCGGAAGAATCGCCCCCGTTTCCTGTGTTCCTTCCGCACGGTCACGAAGCTGGTCGCATAGTCGTAGGCATGCTAGGCGTGCGGCCTGCGTAACATGATTATGTATGTTGCTGTTTTTACAACCTCGCCGTCAAGTCCTTTAGTTCACACACGCCCTTTACAAGTGGCGCGCTTTTCGCACACCCAAATCGCTTTGATTAGGCCTACGAGTTTTTGTAGAAAAAATTAAATATAATTAGGACTAGAAGCTGGATCTACGATAAAAAATATAGCTAAGACTTGAAGTTGGATCAACGCTGAAATATAATAAAACTAGAAGCTGGATCAACGATGAAAATATAACCAAGACTAGAAGCTGGATACATGGCACACGATATATTTTCTTGGTCTTGAAAATCACTATACATGGGCCAATCTTCTGGGAGCGGAAATTCCGGAGGCGAAATCTGGGGAGCGAATCTTTCGGGGCGAAAAGTCCTAGAACCATGTACGTATTGCAAACTGATGTCAACACAATCTGAAAGCAGCTGATTTCAACGCTAGCAGTTTTGCAAGTTAGACTCGAATCAAAATCAATTCCTTTGCTAAGAAAATCCAAAATGCATACAGATACACCATGGATATAAAATGATGAACAGAAACTAATTCCTGAGCTATTTGTAGCGGTAAAGTGCTATTTCAAGTGGAAGACTATTCCATGAAGACGGTCCAACACGCTGATGGTCTTAACCAGTGGAGAATGCCCTTCATTCCAAGGAAATCACAACCTGATTAAACAGCGTGCTTCCAAAGTGACTGAACGCATCGAGGGGATGTTAATTCCACATCCGGTTATTGAGAAACACGGGGATGACCCATACTCAAATCTATACAGATCTAAAATTGGAAACTGAGAACGTGTTTTGGATTCATGCGTTGTTTGTCGATGAGGACTGGACAGGAGACAGAAGCAGTTGTTGACTGGACGAATCAGACGACGATCGGGTGATGACATCTGTCGAAGAACATTTGATTGATTCCGTGGAGATGAGGCTGGTTGCTGAGGCAGAGCCACGCCGTTGACGATGATAGCAACAAACACATAGCAGAAGGCATGATGCAATTATCGAGCCGGAGTACAAGGAGGATTACAAAAAGAGGAGGAAAACAATTGGCAGAGGAAGAGAAGGATGAGAGCCATACTGGACAATGAATTGCAGGAAGAAATAGAAGAAGAACAAAAATAGAAGAATATATGACGATTGCAGTAATGACGATGATGATAAAGATGATGATGACGATCAAATCAATCAAATCAAATCAATTTATTGTTCCCAGAAACAAAACAAAATGAACAACATGAAACTACAGTAAATAGAATTTCACAAACACAGTGCAGATTATTGCAGAAGTTTATCTATGAAGAGATGGTATGAGGGAGCAAAGGGCACACCCGAAGGGACAAGTCCCGCTGAATAGGGGCCTAATTGCATTAACTGTATAGCAAAACTTGCAAATTATTTTCGAGAACTAAATGGACGGCAGAGGAATTCCATCCCTACTCAACTAAATCAAGAAAATGAAACAAAAACACACAAAAACAAAAATTAAGTGCTAACAAAACTGAGCACCGTCATGAGAACACAGGACAACACATCATTGCCAATACAGAGAACATTCAGTATAACAAGCATTACACCTTGTAATTGTATCAGGCAGTACACTTTAAATTGGATAACGGGCAATCAATAGAATGGGATATAGCACTAAGAGCAGTGTGATTCTCCTTACAGATTTTATTTTAGTTATAGTTACAGTTATAGTTAATGGTTTTTTATTTTAGTTATAGTTACAGTTATAGTTAGTATTATTTTTTAGTTATAGTTATAGTTATAGTTACTGGACTTTTATTTTAGTTAATTTTAGTTAGTACAGAATTACAAGTGACCCCAATGGCACTCCTCCTGGTCCATATATGGGGTCATCGATTAATTATGTCAGCAAATTTTAGGCAGTTTTTGATCTCCTCCCCTTGTCATCAACTGTCAAACATTCAAGGACCCCCTAAAAAATTATGTCAAAGAAAATTACCCCACCCTCAGAATATTTCTATGACTCTAACATGCAAAAAACTGAAATTGCCAAAAACAAAACTTTGCTATTCAGATTTTAATTTGATACTTAATGGCTACAGTACTTGTGTCATCACTGTCTGTCACATATATCTAATGGATTTTTCCCATTAAAAAAATACAATATCGTTTTCTTTTAAATGTGTTCTCAATTTGATTTTTGTCACGAACATTTCTAATTTGAACATGATAACTTTTTTATAATATTCCTTTTAACATAGAAAATTAAAATCAAAACAAGTTTCTCACTCTAAAATTAACAATCGAAAGAAAAAAATTATCTTCCCATCATAAAGAAACTCAAAATATTAGATTTTCGAAAAGAAACCAGAATATTCGGAAGGAGAATATGCAGCACATTTTCTCATTTTATCTCAGAACAATAAACAGGATAGTTTAAAGCGAATAAAATATCGCGTTTGATTAAATTCGCCATGTTTATCGATATTGTACTTTTTTTTATTTCATTAACGAAAATAGCGATGAATTTTCGTTAGTGTTATTTTCGTTATAGTTATAGTTATAGTTAATGATATTTTTTAGTTACAGTTATAGTTATCGTTAACGAAATCATTTTTGGTTCGTTAACGAACATTTTCGTTATCGTTAACGTTAACGAGAATCACAAGTCTAAGAGCTACATGATACAACTCATTGCGTGTGCACGGATCAAGTGTTTAAAATGAACGAGGCTCCTAGCCTCACGAATGACCATGATGATGATGATGATGATGATGATGATGATGATGATGACGACGACGACGACGACGATGATGATGATGACGACGATGATGATGATGATGATGATGATGATGATGATGATGACGACGATGATGATGATGATGATGATATAGTGGTGGTGATATCAGGATCTTCGTCAACAAATGATGTAAACGAAGGGAAAAGCAAAAGAGATGATGACGACGATGACAATAAAAAAACTCGATAAATATCGACACTAATTAACCTCAGCGGGAACCTTCATTCGTTCCTGCGATTCGGATTTACGTAGGTAAGTAAGTAGTCTTTTATTAATGCTCACACTTAAGAAAATAGACAAGTTGATATAAAATGTTGCTGTCGCAATATGCCTACGAATGCACGAAACATTTAAGAGTTAACAACTTAAAACCCAAAAAGTACGCATTGTTTCCGAAAAAAAATTGGCGGCAACCGGATGTATGGCCAGCGAGATTCCTATATACTTGCTAACTGGATAATTAAAATACATAAATAAATATATAATTAAATAAGCAGGGTTGAGAAGGATGGAAGAACTGGAAGATGGTGAAATGGAAAAGAAGGCTCAGGAGAGGAAAATGGCGAGTTAATGGCTGGTGGAAAGGAAGTAGGTGGAAAACAAGGAAACATATGATGCTGATTGTTTGGAAGAGAAAAAAGGAAGATGATGGAAAAGAAGAAAGAGAAGACAAGGAGGATGGAGAGGAAGTGGAGGAAGAAAAGAGAGGAGGGAAAATGGAGTCGATGTACCATGAGCAAATTGGATGACACGGGATGATGGAAGTGGCCTCTTTGGCCCCCATTCAGACCGAAGGACACGCTTCAGGATTCCTAGAAGACTATTGGTTTTGGCGCTTTCATCAAATATTCAGTTACTTCACCCATGCATGACCGGAAACACGTAAGAGAAAACGAGGTCACGAGGTCACGGCAGACACATGGTAGACTTACACAGAGATTCAGAAATACACGAAAACCGGAAATATAATTGGTTTTTGCAATAATTAGTACATTTTTGACAGATCGATAGGCAGTTTCACTCGACGTAGAATGGCAACTGATGATAATGGAATGGTCATCGTCAGCATAATCATTGTTAATTTATTTATTTATTTATTTATTTATTCATCCAGTCATTTATTCCTTCCTTCCTTTGTTCATTCGTTATTTTAGACAGTCATTAAGTCAGTATTTAGTCAATCAGTTATTCAGTCATTCAGGATAATTATATAGCTCCTATTCAAAGCCCAGTCGTGGCGCATGAGAACAGTGTTCAGGTGTTGGGAAACGGTGAATGTGGCTTCCCTGGCTAAATAGACACGCAGATCCAAAGGAAGGTTACTCCAGATAGATTGACCAACCACTTAAAAGCCAAGACGTTGCATTGTCCAAATGCGTGCAAACGGAACGGATGCATTCCCAGACTGGCAACGCAAGACACACATCGAAGATGTCAAACAGACAGCCTTTGAAGATCACATGCGTATACTGCGTGATACTGTCAAGTTTTTAAATGCCACCGGGCACTCCTCAAGTTGCTCAGTGCGCCCCAAAAGAAAGACAACATATATAGCACTACCATGTACAGTAGTCAATCCTACTGCCGTTAAAAACATGAGTTAATTGCAGCACTAGATTAAAGCGAACGAGAATCGCCTGCAGTTTGTACAACCGATAAAAGCAAGGTCATTTCTTGGTCAAGGAACACACGATCCTAAGATTGCGTGCAGGGGTATACAGAAGGCAGCAGCGGTCACAAAGTCTATATTGCTCAATTTCGGACGGCTACCCAGCCTGGTTAAGTGCATTTTAAATGTATGGAGGCGCAGATGACTGGATAACACCGACCCCTAAGAACCATCCCACAGTTCGCTGCATTGAGTGGGGGGGGGATAGAGTAATGGTAACACTCATGGCCAGTAGAGCACTAGATAACGATTCGATACCATAAACCCTGTACGGCGGCGCCTTGCATGGCTGCCAAACCGTGTGTTTAATTAAGATCTTGATTGTACCACTGTCGTGTTTCAATGTAATCTTACTGTGTCTGTCAGTTTGAAATAATAAAGAAAATTATTATTACTATTATTATTATTATTATTATATTATTATTATTATTATTATTATTATTATTATTATTATTATTATTATTATTATTATCATTATCATTATTATTATTATTATTATTATTATTATTATTATTATTATTATTATTATTATTATTATTATTATTATTATTATTATTATTATTATTATTATTATTATTGTAGCAAATGCAAAGAGCATCGTACGTCGGGCAACGCAGTGATCGGTCTCGCTATCAACAGCGTAGAGCTGAGTTAGAGCACCATAATTATGTCGTACAGACAATTGCAGTACCAGCTAGCAATGTACACGATGTACAGAATTAGACCAAGCAATCGTAATCGTAATGGTGAACTCCAAAATTCTAAAGCGCTTCTCTAAAGCTAAGCGCAGAATGCCAGCTTCTTTAGTGAGGGCTGCGTCATGTCAGAATGGTTGTCCAGAGATCATCAAGGGAAGTGACAGCTCAGCGTATTAAGTAGACCCGCCACTGATGAGTTTTTTTCTTGAAGTGGCGCTATATAAACGTCAGATTGCAATTACGATCGGAAAAAAGAACAGCTCGTGCGTCGAAGTTAATTGTCATTCTCTTCTTCTTCATGCTTCTCGTCCTCCTGACCATCATCGTCTTCATCATTATCATCATCATCATCATCATCATCATCATCATCATCATCATCATCATCATCATCATCATCATCATCATCATCATCATCATCATCATCATCATAATCATCATCATCATCATCATCATCATCATCATCATCATCATCATCAACATCATCATCATCATCATCATCATCATCATCATCATCATCATCATCATCATCATCATCATCATCATCATCATCATCACTTTGGTCGTTATAGTCGTACTACTACTTGCAGCAATGTACGTAATGTAGTAGTGACAGAAGCAAGAGTAATGACAGAGAGTATTTACTAATATATTTTAGAGATTAATTATTGCACTAATGAGCCGCAAAGCCCCCCCCCACGTCGGGGTTTTGGGCTACTTACATTCCTGCGTGACCTTATTTTAACTCATAGGTAGAACTGGGTTCTGGAACTGAAGTTGTTTCCCTAACTTGGTCTTCAGGGATTGCAGTTAAAAAATATAGACATATGTCATTATTCATGATTGCAGCATTTCCTTCGCATAAATACATAAAATAAAATAATAACGATAATAACAATAATGATTGCGACCATTTATATGCATGCACCCATGAATGAGATATATCAAATTATGTGCAATCGGAAAAACAAATCGTTGGATGGAGACACTAATTGCATGGCAATAGATAATCACATGCAGGTGTAATTTATTCCCACGGATTGATTGTTACAGATGATGTTTGCCAATGCAATTAAGCTGTAGTTTTTGCAGTGTTTTTTTCTACAACAATATAGGTTCCAGAACTGAACAATTATGGAAGCACTAAAATCCCGAGAAAAACGGGATTGGGGTATGGAGGGATCTCAATAAACACTGAAAACAGTTCATAACACTGAAATTAAATAAAAATAACTAATTTATTGATTTTATTATTAAAATAAATAAATAATTTTTTAGTAGCCGAAAAAAGGTGCCGGAACGCGTTCCAGCTGAAAAAAAGCACTGAGTTTATTTCATCTGATGGATTTTTATCTTTTAATCATATCTACAAATAGAGCAAATATGTGGTCGTCTGCACTCTTAGTAATTTGCTTCATGCTTTTTTATTCTGTCTTGGGTGCTTGATAGTCTAGTGTTTAGTGTTCTGAACTGTCAACCGAGAGGTCGGGGTTCGAACCCCTCCAGGGCAAAAATTTGTTTAAAAGATTTCTCCCCCCCCTGCGCCCTCAAGCAACTTAGCTATAATGAGTACACTGACTATGCACGGTCGGTGGTAAGATCAGACGATGAGGGAGAGGACTGGCCACTCGCCCTCTTGTAATGCCGAAGCTAAGAAAAATGAAGTCGCTAACACTTCACATCCATGGCTGCCATAAGTACATACATACATACATGAATGCATACATATATCATGCATACATACATACATAAATGCTTACATACGTACATACATACATATATATATACATAATTACACATATACATATATAGGCCTATATACTTGAGAATTTAAATACAAGGCTTCTTGTGCCAACATTCTTATAACTGATGGATTAATGAGCGTCTACACTTTGGACAATGAAATCAAACGGTTGCTTAAATTTCATTGTTTTTGCCAGTATTCCCAAAGTTATTTTGATAGCATTAATTCGAAGCAGCTATTCTGTATTAAACCGAGACAAACCGAGACAAGATGATTTCGATATGAGTTATTGCCTCCAATCCTATTATTCCTTCCTTCCTTCCATTTCTTTCTTTTCCTTCCATCTGTTCTTCCTTCATTCCTATCATTTCTTCTTTCTTCCATTCTTTCTTCCTTAATATCTTTTCTTCTTTCCTTCCTTCCGTCTTTTCCGTTCTCCGTTCCTTCCTTTACCTTTCTACCTTTCCTTCATCAATGCTTAAGTTTTTGCCCATTCCCCTTTGGCATTGATTGCACGCTAGATCCTGTCTGTCCGTCCTTATATTATCATTCGTCCTCTGCCCACTTCTTCGTTGGCGTTCAGACCTTCCTGCTGCTCCCACTGTACTTCCATTGCTAAACAGACGTAAGCAGTCATTAGAATATAGGACCTAAACGTTCAGTACATGCAAACAAGTAAAGGCGAAACTTATCGATTAAACATATATAGAAAAATCAATTGTTCGATCAAAAAAAAACTCTTAAGCTGTGGCACTAGATATGTTCTGTTTTCATTTGCAATCGATTCTAATCAAGTGTATGTTTATTTATTGTGCAGTGATGTCTGGGGTTTGATTCCAGTTACCCCCCCCCCCGTGGCCGTAGGCTACACACGACGTGTCTGGCATGCACACTTTCGATGCTGACATCGACTTTTTTCGACCACTTCAAAGGCGACTGCCGCCAACAATTTGTCTTACTGGTGGTAAGTGCGTTTTTATCTCGAAGGCATGGACTCGAAGAATCGATTGCAATAAATGCACCAATACTGTAATCACGGTGCGATTATTCGCTAGGGGCAGAGGTGAAGGGAGGAAAAGACCAAAGGAGCTGAACTGAGATGAGTGGGGGAACATGCAAAACAATAGGGGGTGGGGTAGCATGGGCAAGTGGGAACGAAGCGCTTCTTCGTCGGTAATAAATTACCATTCTTCAATTCCTATCATATCATGATCGTAGATTAGGTGCATTTCTTGCACAGCCTGCAAGGCAATTCCTCTTAAGCATATATAGAGGATATTTCTTCGCATGTCATCGTCTTTGCACTCGCAAGTCCTTTGTAAGGATGCTATATTAAAAATGGCCAGATATTATATTGGTACTTATACATAAAACTGAATTAGCTGCAGGTGACCGAGCAAAGCTACGTCAGTTGTCGTGTTAATGCAGAACTCGTGCGGTAATTTCTGACATTTTGGACGCTTGCTGCTGTTGCAGAGTTTTTTGTGTTGGAATAATTTAGAGGATTTTCTTCGCGCATCATCGTGACTGCATGATGAGAGATGGGCTTCAAGGTGGATGGTCGAGCCTCAGATGGTCGCGCCTCAGATTCGCATTTCTGTGTGACTTTGCGCGCGTTAAAAATGTTTGTAATAATAAATAATAATATACATCTATGAACCTACGTATGCTCTCTGCAGCCGGACAGTTTTCGTATCGGCGTTGGCAAACAAATTAGCAATTAAAACTCTGTCAAACCTCAAAGTTGTGGCTTATTTCTTAACATGCGTTAACATTTGACATTTTAAAGCAACCTAGTTTGTACCTGGCTACTTACGATGCTATATAAATCTATAACAAATATGCAAAGACGCGTCGATTTTAAGATCTTTATGCTTACGAGCAATTGCCTTGCAGGCTGAATGACCCCACTTTATCTTGGGAAACGTATTTCGGTCTCATCTATATTTGGCCGCAGATTCCTTCGCTCAAGGTAACTAGCTAGCTTTCCCGTCGATCAATACAGATTGATTAATATTTGAAACGGTTAAGCCAGCATAAACACCATTGCCATAAATATAGCTAACAATCCTGTAATTGTAGGCCTAATTACGACAATTTCTATAGCATCGTCAGTACTCAGTAGATATACTTCTAGGAGGCTTTACACTGTCAACTGTCAGCGCAAATGTTAATTATAGTTACATAGCAAGTAAATTTTAAACTGTTTTTCAAATACAACGACTTTTGGCACCCCGAATATAGGTGCAGGAAGGCCAGGCGACATATATCCCTGATACATTTACATTGATATATCAAGGATGTGACGACTTGAATTAAAAGTGAACGGCACGCTGTCCCTGAAGTAGATGATAAAAGCACGTTGTTCGACATACATTTTTCAAGTGCCCAGAGGTCATTTCCTAGTCAAGGCCAGACCCAGATCATGCATATCAGTAGAGACAGGTGGACCAGAGAAGTAACGCTGCAGCAGACAAGGCGGCATATCAATCTTCGAACTGCCGACGAAAATACCCAACCAGATTAGCTGCGTTTTTCTGTAGCTCATTAACTTACATAGACAAGACAGTGCACTTGCACCTGCTGGAAGCTATTTAAAGCTGATATATATGTGCGTGATATTACGTGACTGTGAATATAAACACCTGCCTGCAGTCTGAAGAAGAAGCAGAAGGAAAAGGCAACAGGCGGCGACGGAACACAGCATAGTAGACGATGTTGCGTGAACAGACATGACTAATCCTCGCAACAGTTTCGTCATGTTTTCCAATTTTCCAGACGATCAGAGGAGACGATCAGAAGACGAGGGATGCAGGTGACGGAGGAGCAGCAACCGCATATCAATGATGGATTGTAAGATGCGGCCTGCATCGGATCTCTTAATTTATTAATTAGCAAAACGTTTCTTGATTGGCTTCACTATGAAAGAACTATAC
>OY744602.1:76779184-76839184 GCA_963556255.1 Allolobophora icterica | reverse complement strand
CGATGACGATGACGATGACGATGACGATGACGATGACGATGACGATGACGATGACGATGACGATGACGATGACGATGACGATGACGATGACGATGACGATGACGATGACGATGACGATGACGATGACGATGACGATGACGATGACGATGACGATGACGATGACGATGACGATGACGATGACGATGACGATGACGATGACGATGACGATGACGATGACGATGACGATGATGATGATGATGATGATGATGATGATATGTAAATTGATGTTGAAAGCATCAGTCCGTGGTAAGCCTACTGCTGGTAAAACAATTACCGGTCAGCATCATCAGAGAGTTTCAGAAGCACTCTCTTAGAGTCAAATTGAGCTGAATTCATGTGTTCAGTATTTTCATTTTAGAGAACTGGTTTTGACTGAACACGCAGTTTTTTCAATTCTTTATGATAGGATGGATTAAGTTGACTTGATTATAATTATTTCATGAGCGACGTTGTGTAGACCTAATCAGAGGCGTAACTTTGGTCTATAAAGTGGGGGTATCAATTTCTTACATACACGAAGAAAGGGGGAGACTACGATCTCTGGAAAGGCACAATAATGAAATATTGATTGGTATTGTTAAAAAAGTGGGGGTACGGTACCCCAGTCCAAAAAGTGGGGGTAAGGGTACCCCTCGTACCCCCACAAATTACGCCTATGGACCTAATAGCTCTATTCAGAGCTTTGGGTCCAATCTCAAGAGTGCATGGTCCATCTTAGACTATGTGCTTGTGAGATTGCAGCATCTAATATATCAAGAAATCAATCTTCTAAAGCTGAAAAGGTTCGACAGCACTTGACAACCACATTCGCAGGCGCATAGTTGGCCAACACTTGCCAACAGTGGCACCGTGCAGGCAGGCAGGCAGGCAGGCAGGCAGGCAGGCAGGCAGGCAGGCAGGCAGGCAGGCAGGCAGGCAGGCAGGCAGGCAGGCAGGCAGGCAGGCAGGCAGGCAGGCAGGCAGGCAGGCAGCTGGCTATAGATGCGTCCCATGAATGCGTCTGTAGGCCTATGTACGTGCGAGGATGTAAACGTTTCCTCATTCCTTGTCAACATAATCCGAATCGCCATCGTAATCGTAAACTCCAAATTAATTTCTAAAGCGCCACACGAAAGCTAAGCGCAGGGCTTCAGCTTATTAAGAACGGCGTCCAGTCAGAGGGGTTGTCCAAAGAATAGTCAAAAGGCGGTCCCAGTTTGGTTGCCAATTGAGTGGTCAGAGGAGGCAGAGAAGCCGCTAAAGTGGGCGTCGTTT
Source organism: Allolobophora icterica (assembly GCA_963556255.1). Taxonomy (NCBI): domain Eukaryota; kingdom Metazoa; phylum Annelida; class Clitellata; order Crassiclitellata; family Lumbricidae; genus Allolobophora; species Allolobophora icterica. The sequence continues at coordinate 76,837,891 of OY744602.1, read as the reverse complement.
TAAGGAGAAGCGAACGAAAACAGTGCACTTTCGATTTTAAGTTTCGAAGCGTGCACCAAAACATTTTGTAAATTATGCATACAGATTTTGTGTCAGTTACGCCACCTAACGAACTTGGCTGCAAAATATGTAGCAAAGTGACGTTTTTGCATTGAATAGCTATTATAAATGAGAATCGTAATCGTGATCTCGAGACTTCAGCACCCAAAAAGCTCAGTCGCAGGAACCAGCTTATTCACAGGCGCTTAGTCAAATCAAAATCGATAGGCCGGGGCGGGGGGCCGAATCGGCTCCAGGTCAAGATCCAAAGGAATCTGTCAGGTAGACAGAAAGACGGCTAAGGTGGGTGGTGTTTATGGTTTAGACGGCGAGGGAGGTAGGGAGAGGAGGAGGAGGAGGAGGAGGAGGAGGAGGAGGAGGAGGAGGAGGAGAAATCGGGATAGGATTTGTGTAAGAGCAGTGTTTTCAGTTTTGAGTGAAAGACCTGTGGAGATACAGCAAGTGGTGAGGTTTTGGTGAGTTCGTAGGATGGATCTGAAATTTCTCGCAGTAGGCCTACTGGTGGGAGTTTGTTCCAGAGGGGTGGGACACAGAACACGTACGTGACAACTTTAAAAAGAAATAATGGTCAGGGACTTTGCCTAAATAATTAAATGTTTTTTTAACATTGAAAATCGTGCTGGGATTGTTGTAATAATCATAATAATCAAAAGATTTTATTATTGTGAAATATGCGAAAAATCCAGAGGGGCAAATGCCTCTCCTTCCCCTCCGGACGCCCATCAGCACCACCGGCCGCTGCCCGTTAGAAAGGGTGCCAAGCATTTTATAGTCCCGGGCTCCCGGCTATAGGCCCTATTAGATATTGAGTATGACCACGTGGCCTCGCAGGCAAGGCTAATTAAGAAACTGACGTTCTTAGCACTACATGTCGATGTCTGTCTATAAATGGGATTCTAGAGCTCCCGTTCGATGTCAAAAAAGGTCCACTCAACCTATTTTCATTCGCGAGATGGCGCGTTGTTAAAAATGAGATGTAGGACGTGATGGGCGCCTTGCATGGCTGCCGTATACAGTTAAATTCGACTCCTGTAATAACTTGTGATCATCCGTTCATACTGATTTGTAATCATACTGCGTTATTGTCAGTTTGAAGATATTAAACGAATATATTTATTTATTTTATATATTTAATATATTTTGGACTTGGTTCACACGATGACGCTTCAATTTCAGCTTCATGTGTAGACTCTGTGAAATATGTAATCTTTGCATCAAGTGTTCATCGTCACATGCTCGACGTGCAAGTTTTGTTTTGGTATCGTTGTTTATATTGTATTTTTTAGTTGATTGCAGAAGATATTAATGGCTAACGAAGTTATCCAGGATGAATTGGCTTGGGATTATACTGCAGACGAAAGTTCGCCCTTGTTGCGACGCGCCGTGTCTCCACATGGCAGGTGAAAAAGCGAGAAAGTTCAAGCTGTCGCGCGTTTATATCTGCCTCCGCAGTTGTTTATTGTTAAGAAAGATAATTTTTTTAAGCGGCTGTGGGTGAGACGGTTTCACTTTGGCTGGTGTTAAGGTATGCGAAACTAGCAGCTTTGTGTGAAACCCACCGTGGGACCTCATGGTTGTGATAACGGTATAAGGATCTGAACCGAATTTAGATATATGTTGTTCAAGGCCCATCAAGCTGGTTTTGATTGGTTTGATAATCACATTCGAATGTTGGTTATACGGTATGGAATGCCGCAGCTCAAATAATTGTTTTTTAATGTTCATATTGTTATATGTATCCAACAGTTTTCATGTAAAAACAATCTCCAACAGTTATTCACCCAGGCAGTCATCAGAACGTCTCATGCTACTTGTGTGTAAGATAAGAGTCTACCAGAATCCCTGAAACCTGATTCCTCGAATGTGGTGAAAATGCAAAATTGACCGAATTCCCCCAAGCAATTTTTCTACCAGGCATTTGAATCCTGAAAAGTTGTATTTGGCCAGTATCCTGAATGGTGCATTCGCAAATATCTCATAAAGTTAGGTTTGCGCAAATAATTTGATTTTAACATATAAAATAGAACTCAGGAATCCAGCGGAAATTCTGCTTTGGGGTCATTGCATAATTACGTAACGCTCGAGGGTGGGTGGGTGGGGTCCTTGAAAACGTTACGAAACGTTACGTGGGTGGGTGTATGGAGACGAACGTTACGTAACGCTTTTAGTAAAAATATAGCCTATTCGAACTTCGAAGTACCGATAGTTACCGAATTAGCCGCAGAAGATTCGACAGCAGACACCAGCGAATGTTCAGATCAACATAGTATTATCTGTTCTCCCGTTTGTGAAAACCAGAAATCGCAGTTCGAATTGTTTGGATCTGTCATAGTTTTACCGTCGGAACTAGGCCTACGTGGTAGGCCTAATTCTCCTTGGATTCCTGACCTCGAAGAACCACTTTAAAGCATATTTTACTAGTAGGCATGAATTTCAAACATTTAAAATTGATGCCCGACAAAAACTTAGCAATATTTGTATTCAATTAATACTTATCGATGTGCTCAGACTAAGCAAATAATTAGTTCATCTTAATTTTGATTAATTAATAATAAGTTGTTTAGTCGATGAAACTTTTCAGCAGCGTGTAAAACTTTGACGTAAAACTTTAATAAACAAAATATTTTGCATTTCAAACATGACTGTCATTTATATAAATAAAACATTCTGTATATGTTAGGCCTACTGTCAAAGTTTAATTCACATACTATATTAAATTTGCTATAAAATATGAATTATAATTGCGCGTTCACATAGTAAATCTACCATGATTTTTTGTAACAACAAATACGTTACGTTACGTAACGCTGGGCTGGGTGGGTGGGTCTAGGGAAACGTTACGAAGCGTTATAGGGTGGGTGGGTGGGTCAATAACGGTCATTTTCGGCGTTACGTAATTATGCAATGACCCCTTTGGGGTTTTGGGGATTTGCTATGCACTAATAAGGAAGCCCCAAAAGGGCCCAAATATGGAGAAACCCTATTTTGACTCATTTTCTAACTTTAAGTGTAAATGTGAGAAATGCCAAGAACTCGTATATCACAGGAAAACAGAGTTTCCCTATGTTTGGAAATCATTACACAATAGTAGTTTGAGATATTGTGGTGATACCCAAGGAGCTCCATCATGTTTTTTATATTCACATTAGGGCTTTGGATATTTGGTTTGGAAAGCCACAGGTCAAATAATTATATAAACATTTTCAAATCAATATTTCTCAACCTTTTCTCACAAAAATGCCAATTAACAAACAGTTATACACCCAGACAATTACCAGAAATTCTCAAACCTCTTCCAGCTGGTGTGTAAAGGAGCCCCCAAAGGGCCCAAACATGGAGAAACCCTATTGAAACTCTTTAAACACAATCTCTCACGTAGCATATCAGGTAAATGGTACAGCTATTAGGCTTTGTACTTCCTATCAGGGATTATACACCTACGTGTACGCTATCACGAGAATATCTCAAACTGCTTACGATTATTGGTTATTGGTCCCAACTGGGTCTAAACACGGAGACCCAATTTCACACACGTTTCAGTTAAGGTAACTGGTCCAATCGATGTTGTTATGCTTCCTATCGTTATCTCCTATGCAATCATCAGCATATCTCAAACTGCTTCCATATATTGATTAATGGAACCACAAAGGGGCACAAACACAGAACAACCCTAGTTTTTACACATTTTCTCACTATAAGTGCCATGAATGTGGTCCAACTGAGGTTTTTATACTTTTGATCATTAGTTGTCCACCAGGCAATCACTGGTCAGCAAATCTCAGACTTCTACCAGCTGTTGGCTAATGGGACCAAAGAGGGGTGCCATGACAATTCGGCACAAGACTATTTGGCACATGGACAGATTGTATTAGGAAAGAATTTCTTCTTTTCCCTCCGGAGTTTATACTACTTATATGATTGGTCACAGGGACATTTATTGCTTAATTGACAGTGGTTCTATAAATTTAACTTAATGACATTTGGTGAATGTTAAGGAAAGACTGGATCAGTTTCAGTTTATGATTAGCATTTTAGGTTTGTTGCAAAGCACACATATAGATGACAGTGTAATGAAGCCAACATCTGCAAGAAATATCGTTGCTTAAATAAATATGTATGTAACCAGTTGCTTTCTTTGAAGAGTTTTGTATTCTTTAAGTGTAGTACACTTCTAAGTGTAACGGCAAGGCTGTGTTATGGCATCTTAGAAATAGTCGTTGTTATTATTATTATTTGTTATAATTGGTTGTCGTTGATTTTGAAGACGAGACCGACCATGTGCTCTCACATACAACCAAGTACAGTACTTGCTGCACAGTTTGGGTGAAGCAGCACAGATTCTCAAGAATGAAATGCGCCAGAGGACACCTGAAGATGGTCGCATCACAGAGACCGTGTTTTCTGAGGGCAGAGTCCTTCACACAGTCTACAGACTGTATCAGAGAGGTCTTCGTTATATACCAGTGCTGATTATAGCAATACAGGTTAGATATTTACGCACTGTACATATTTATGTATGTATGTCTTTCTGTACATATTTATCTATACATGTATTTGTGTATGTACAGCATGACTTTAGTATATCAAACTTCAGAATTTGGAACTTCTGGTTATATCAAATAAGAATTGATGGCCCAGCCAATGTAAACACATACAAACATAAATCTACTTTACCAAACTTGCATGTATTGTAGGCAGGGGCGGATCCAGAAGGTCTGTCAGGGGGGGCCAAAAATTTTTACATACCTACCGTCTCCCCAAAATAGTTGATGACCTTTTTTTAGTCGTTAACCTTTTTACTGTGTTCAGTCTACATAGCCCACGTCCTGCGTACATTTGACTCATCCACGCCTACGAGGGGTGGGCACGCCTGTGTAAACATCATAAAACGCCCATAAAACGCCTGTGTAAATTAAGAAAAATTTCAAATGGGGGCCATGGCCGGATTGGCCCCCCTGGATCCGCCCCTGATTGTAGGTTCACTTGTTGCGAGGGCATTTCTTAGTTCCTATCAAACTATTGACTAGTAGATATATCAAGGTTACAGGGCCACTCCGTGACTCATTTCTCTGACTGATGAATAAATTACCTGTCCTCTAATCTCACTTGTACGTTAGCTTCATTTTACTGACCTGAATTCTGAAGCAACTGCAAGGCAAGCATTTCATGCCGCACTTTTAAAAAACTGACCCCTTGTTGGTTTTATATATTGTTAAGCCCATCAGCAAATATTGCTTACTGTATGCACAAACTGTAGTTATGAATCTTGAAAATTCCTCAGCATCACATAAACCACATCAGAGACCAGCTTAGTCATCAGTGCTTTATATCAAATTAATACTGTAAGCTAGACTGTTTGGTCAGTGTAGTTTTTGGGTGGCTACTATTTTATTTGCATTTGGCAAATACAAGCTACTGAGCTAACATCCAAGGACATTGATGAGGGACAAGCATGATGTGGGGAGTGGTTGCTAATTGGTTAGAGCACTTGGCTTGTAAAACGTGTAGTGTACAGGTTCGAGCCTCCTCTGAGATGGTGATTGTAGGGATGTTGAGCAAGTCCTTCACTCACATTTGCTCGTCACCATTATGGTCATGAGAGCAAACCCATGACAGCGCTAAGGTGTAGTTGTTATGAAGATAAAATTCCTGAATGCAAAAGAAATTAAAAGGTCATGGTCAACTTACCACACACTAGATTATGCTTAAATGTATTCTATAACAATACATTTCCTTCACAACTTGTATAAGTTGAATAACGTGATTATGTGGCTTTCCAAATTTCATTGTTATTTATTTTATGGTTATGTTCATTGACTATGTGTTTCATGTTTTAATTTACGTTTGGTTATCTTGTGTTCTTACAGATTTTGACTGCACTCGTAGAAACAGTCATAGATGCCTGCTTAGCAAATCACACAGATACGCTTCATGTAAGTTACAGGTTTTACATATTGCACTTTCTTACATGCTTGTCTGATCATTGTAAAATGACTTAAGGTAGATCAGTGATGTCAAAGAGCAGGCCTGCGGGCCATTTCTGGCCCGCCGATGATTTTTTTCTGGCCCGCGGCTGTATGCCTAAAGACTAAAAAATTTGAGAATAAGTGTTCGACCTTACACTTGATGAGTTTTATGTGATGCTTGTGACTGATAATGAAGATCAAAATTAAAATTTTATAGGCCTACAAAGCCCTACATCATTTGACTGTTTCTATGTTAAAAGATGCACCATTTAAGATTTAGTTTTGCGAAATTGTCTCACCGAGCCTCGATCCCTACCACATTTTGCTCAGGAGCCTTCGACACCTTGGCCCGCCACTTGCTGGAAAGTAATGCCACTGGCCCGCCACTGAAAAAGGTTTGACACCCTGAGGTAGATAAATTTAATGCAAGTCTGTTATAGCGTGGTAAATCAGTCAAACAATTTGAATACTGGATGCCCTTTCTTATGAAACTTCTAAAAGCTTTGGTGTTGCAGTTGCTCCCTTCGAAATACTGAAGCCACAGCAGCACTAACCCTTTGAAGCAGAGAAGCACAGCAGTAGTTTACAGAAATATTAATCATCAGTTTTAATTGGTTTCTCGACGGTTATTGATTTGTACTGTAGCACATAAATTTTACTACATACATATGGTGTGTTGGTCACTAATGAAGTAGTGCATAAAAATATGACAGAAGAAAGTAAATAGAAATTTGATATTTCAAAATGAGATCCCAACACTGTTGTAGCATTTTTAGCTTATTTCATTGAATGTATTGTTTTTGAGTGAATTCAACACTAGTAAGGCTATTACAATGACATGTATTCTGTCATAAATACTGGCTGCTGTTCTACTAGCTTTTTCATTGCGGACATTTGTCTCACACTAATGAGTGTGCCTGTTTACTTTTCAGAAGCCGTACACTTCTGCTGTTTTCGTTGCATTCAGTGTTCTTCTAATTGGCTTCCTCTATGGTACGTCTTACATGTATATGCTATTTTCCAGTTGTGCTTGAACTTCATCTACTGCTGACAAACTATACAACAAAATGCATGAATTTCTTTAAATACAGCTGAACAATTATTCTGTAGGACTATAGTAAAGTTCTGGATTCTTTGCTTTTAGTCTATTTATCTTCCTAATAACGGTTAACTTATTTACACAGAATGAGAGCTAGTTCCATAACTTTCCACTGCTTTAGTTATCGCACCTATAGTGTTGCTGTTATGTGCGTGCGTGGAAAGTTTTCCAGTGTCACAAGTTTTTAACGATTGACATGCTCAAGGGTAAGCAATATTACCAAGTGCAGTTTATAACTGGATGCTCGCCTGTCCATTGAGTGCAAGGTCTCTTCTCCTACTCAACCCAACTTTGATTTACCACTGGTAAATGATTACCAGTGAAGGTTGGGAGGTTAAAAGGTTGCATTGTTGTTGGATTACTATGGTTGTGTGTCACTTAACCAAAACAGCTGTAGTGCCCAGGACCATGCTCTTGAGGAGTTCCTATAGATGTTTGTAAATAATGTTTGAAATGTTACTCTACTTTTAAAATCCGTTAACGATGAGCTTGTACTAAAAGCGACTGGGAAACAATGCAGCTCGTCGTTAAAGGGTTAACATCAATCTTATAACCCGAAAGAAGTCCTTTACATTCGTTCTAATCTCTTGGCTTAAGTTCTTTTTAAAATAGCAGTTATTTTGATGACTTACATTTATCATTTCTTTCAGTGGACATGTTTTTTAGCAGGCCAGTTTAAAATCCAGAATAGCAGACTATTATTATTATGTGAATAATTAATTGTTTATGAATTGTAGTTGAATTTGCTACTGCCTGGAAAAGTATATAACGTATTTTGTGCACAAAAATCTAGTGAACTAAGTTTAGTTTCTTTGTCTGTTATGATCTTAATACTTTTCTTTTTTTTGTAGGTGATTTGCTAAAGAAAATTCTCAAACAGCAAGCTACATTAGTTACTGTGTTGCTATCTTTTGTTTCTTCATTGGTTCTCTTTGCCAGTATTTATACAGTCTTCTATCGGTTTGATGTGAGTACATATTTTATGAATGGCTCAGATGATTTTATTGACTAAGTACATCATAAAATATGACCCCAGCCGAGGAAAAGGAACCACTTGTTGCTTCCTAAATCAGGCAGAAAGTAGTGTTTCCATAAAACGATGATTATTGATTTTGGCATCTAACTAATGCTCCTCCATCTCTGGCTCCCTACATATTATTGCAGGCTGTCTGTTCTGTTAGTAGTTAACTAGTTAAGATTTATCGCATAACATGTACATGTACAGCGCAGTGCGTTTGCAGGCGCTTAATTAAAGAATAAATATTATTATTATTATTATTTATAATGAACTGTATTATTATGCTGCATGGTATAGCAGCACTGGACATGACAAATGACCGAGGTCAATGGAGATCCTTTGTTCGTATTCATCACCGCCAAATGGCTGGCATCAGGAACTGGTGATAGTGATAATATAGTAGCTGCAATTTATGTTATTTATATGTCAGGTGGATAGGATAGGTTGCATTTTTGTGTGTGCTGCCCGCTAAATATTTTTTATTTTCATAAAAATGTGCATAAATTTTTGGACCTGAAATTTTTAGTCTGATTTCCTTAAGGTATCAGCTTATGGAGAATGTTAATAAGTCCACTCCCAACAAGTAGTCCCTTTTCTCCATCGAGGTCACAAGTGCTGTTATTGTGAGGTCATTAAAGAGACTCTCACATAGTTAGCTCTGCTGTTGGGAGTTTGAAGCTAGTGACAGTTAAATTACTTAAGACGCACAACAGTGAAGGCATTAATATTAATTGTTTGATGTCTTGTTCTGGGCTGGCAGCGTTCATTATCAGACTGGGTTTTGTCACTTGAGCTATTAACATTTGCATATGTGTTAAAAATGTGATGCACAAGTATCCTATTGGTACTGGAACATGGAATTGGACATGGGGCTTGTCATAGATTACACTTACCATGTATGTTGTCATGATTAGAGCTAAATTGTCCCTTTTTCTTTTCTTGCTATATGTAGATTTTTCTCAATACTTGATTCAAATTATGACTCAACATTTTCAGCATAGAATATATCACTGTGATGTTGATAGAGAAATATGATGAAAAGGATGACAAATGTGAATACTTGTGCTACAATAATAATTACTGTTGTGGTTTTGTTTTAGGGCAGTGGTTGGCTTATCCCATTGAAGCCTTCTCCTGACGAACTTTATGTGGTTACTTTCCTAAGAATGGCTCATACTTCCATTTCTGTGTTTACAGTTTGCAATGGTGAGAAAACACATTCACTGCCTTCTACTGAATCTCTTTTCAGCGTTAATATTGCAAGAATTTTCTGTAACCATTTTGTTGTTTCTGAGATATGTCTGTCTTTATTGTTCAGGATAAAGTTGATTAGTTCTTGGGATATAATAATACATTTTGCATTTTAGTTTCAACATTTTAGTTCATCTTGTAAGAAAATCATCACTCGTGTGATCTTGAAATCTTTACATTATTAGTTGACCCTGGAATTTATTACATAGTAAATGAGGAAGTTAGTGGATTTTTGTCTTTTTATTGTGTTTGATAGATGCAAGTGGAATAACGGTAGTAACATGGTATCCACTGGTTGTGCTTTCCATTCAGGTTTGCTGAAAGTGTTTTAATCTGATCATTAACTACTAGTAGACAACTCTGTAACACGTTTTAAGTCTTCAGATGAATTTAAAGTGCAACACTTTCATGAATTTCTTTAGTAGAAAGGTGCTATGAAAGTCAAACTATATGGAAATCTGCAAAAAAGTCTTTTGAAAAGCCAATATAAAATCATCAGAGTTATGTGCAAAGTGATAATTAACTACCTTGTTCACCTTCTTTGGATTTATTCAGCCCTCTGCAGGGGTTAAAGCCAACTGCAGCTTTGTTCTGTGTATTCAGGCAGTTATGCAGAGTGGATACAGACTGCTACACAGTAAATTCTTGTACTTCGTGTTATTGCATCTAGTGTGTTAATAGCTATTGTTGGGAGTTATGATGTAACTGCTCATTTAGTGGATTCCCATGTAAATAGGCCACGTGTAAACAGGTCTCCACTGTAGTTTCTACACAATTTTCAGGAGCATGACATTATTTTCACGAAATTCACTTACAAATGAATTGATTTTCATGAAATTCATGTACAAATGAATTGATGTCTTCATTTGCCTTTCTTTGGAATTTAGATGCTGCTAGCCTACTGCCATCTAGTGATCATCATTGCGATCGTCTTCAACACATTGTTGCGACATCCAACTATTGTGACTCCTACTAATCATACAGCAGAGTTTCCACAGTTTCAGCGTGATGCTGATGCGGAAAGCATCACGTTCGGAACTCACCCCATGCCAGTCGTCAACTCGCGTCCAGTTGCCATTAACCGTTCAGATCGCGCCAGTCTTCATTCAAACACGGATGAAGCAGGTGCTGCACTTCTTCTCAGCAACAGCATCTGAGCTAAATGGATGAATCACAGGCCATTTATTTGCAGGTTCCGGACTTTAAGTGAAACCATTTAACTCTGAAGAAGGAAGAGACTGGCACATGGTTGGAAGTTTTGTTTCACAAGTGCCTTAGCATTTTTCAGGGTCATTCGTTGATATAAGATTGTTTATGTATTTCATTTAGGTCTTAGTTTCTGAGAAGTATTCTTCTAGCTCTAGCACTGACAGTGTTTGCTGTATCTCTCAAGTACACAGACTGCTAGATGGTGCTTTTGCTGAACTGATTTCCTTTGGTGGGAAATCTCGTACGATGCCTTATCTATGATGAAGGCAGGTTTGATGATGGCGTCATAACTTGTTGCGTTTAGCTGCACTCTCATAGAACGATCAAGTTTTTGACAGGGTTTGATCGAGCAGTATTATAACCATTATGGTTGTGTCAATGCAGTTTTGTCATGAACAGGATTGAGTTGATCAGGTTGTGTCAAGCTGCTCTTCTAATCGATGCAAATGCTTTTAAATCTATCAGTGCCTTATTTCTATACTTTTACAGTTACTTGGTATTAAGTTAAACTGATGATCAGGAGTGGCTGGATTTTATGTTCGATTATTTGTCAGCTGCATAATGTTTATCTTGGTATGCAGCTCAATCAATCTAACGTGTATGACTTGAATTGATATTTGATATGTAGCGGCTCATACTGTTTTGATTATTTTTAATCAATGGCCTGGTATGATTGACTAATCATTCCAAAGTTAATGACTCACTAATTGTAGTTGATCAATGGTCTGAATTGAATGTGATGTGCTCAATAATTTGTTACTCAATGGCTCTTCATGTATTGTAATGGTATTTCAAAAGGTAATGTTGGGCCAAGATTAAACAGTGTCGCTAATTGTTTTTGTGATGTTTTTTCCTGCTGACAGAAACTCAGTGCCTTTCAATTTTTTGATCATGGAGCAAAGTTTGATAAATAGAGTTCTTTAAAATGAATTTGGCATTTAATTCTGTTGCTATGCATTGCGAATTGCCCGGTTTCCCTGTGCGCATCTGAACTTTGTAAGGCGTGTCTTAGCTAATTACAGTAACTGTTGTGTTTTATTGTAATTACTTGGATGGATGGGAAAATGTTCCATTTCTTAAGTGACCTCAATATGCACATCTGAACTTTGAATGTAGGGCATTATCAAGTTACAGTGATATTGCATTATGAATGTAACTTCACAATGACAAAAATGGAAGAAATTCTCTGTTCTTATAAAGCAGGGCCTGAAGCCAACTACTGATGCCGATAACAAGATAATATGATCTGCATACATTATAGAACAGATCTGAAAATTAAGAATTGTTGTTGGATCACTGTTTTGTATGCATGTCAGGTTAAAGATGTCTAATGCAGAACTACTTTTTGAAAAGTCCTGTCCGCTAGTTGTGAGGCGCCCTTGTAGCGGTACGGCCGCGTTACGGCGCCATATAAATTGTCGTTATCATCGTCATCATAGGGGTGAATTATTGATGGTTGCATTGTAATGAGGTTTGTGCAGTTTGACATCAGTTGATTACAAGTGCTGCGTTGGTAGTTTATATGAATAGAATGATAAATGCACAGTTTTTATACACTGATTTACTGCAGTTTTTGAAGCATCTATGAGCACATGTTTCAGTAAGACTCTTGCAAGTGTATCTCAATTGAAGGAACCATAAATCACCAATATTTTGACAGTTACATATCGTGGCCTCTGACATCCAATTTGCTTGGATGAACTCGTGAGCGGTAAAATAAGATGGAACATTGTTTTAGTTTGGGTCACTGCTGTAGGTGATCCTCGTTGTTATTGCTTTTCCAGTAGTAGAGTTTCTTATTTATGAACACAGCTGGAAGTTTGAAGATTTTTTTGGAGTTTTTAGATATTTCCATCTGTAGATTGTACTAACTAAGGAATTTATATGTATTTGTTCTTATAAGACATCTTGTATAATTTGGTCTTCTGCAAGATTTCATTCAGAGGGTTAAACGCTGAAATGAAAGGATTGATTATTTTATAATGTACATCTATTTTCTAGGCATGTTTCTCTGAGCTTAACAGTACACTATGCAGCTGACCTTCTAGAATCTAGTCATTAATTTTAAGATTCTGCAGTTGTTCTGCTGATGTTTTTGTGTATGTTATTAACTTTTTTTGGCATTATGTGTGTGGTGCTGATTGTCCTCTCTCAAGTCATAAAATAAAGTTCCGTGGCTTTGTTTCAACATGTATGTAATAAATTTTCCCACCAATCTTCAATGTGACAAACTCCTTTCTTGAACTTTAAGTAATTCAGGTTGGTTTTCTGCCTTATATAAACAGAGGCTGTGTATGCAAAATCAATTCATAATATGTCTTCTCTGATGGGTGATTCATGAATTTTGCTATTAGCTTCTCATTCTTTATCATACTTCATTTTATTCAGTGAATAAATTCCTCTGTAAACTGCTTTTTTCTTGTGGTTTTTACCAGGAAGAAAGGAAACCGTGTCTTTGCAGAAACATGTAGATCCAAGAGGTTTTTATTTATACATACATATTCTCCCTCCCAAAACTTTACAGTCTGATGTTTTCCCTGCTGCTTATTCCACTACAGTTGAGATCCAATTGTTACTTTATCCCCATTTCAAACCCTGGATCTGCCCCAACAGTGGTCAGTAAAGATCTTAGCTTGCCAGTTTTCTGCAAAGCATTTGTTCGTTGATAGATGAATGCATCTATGGTTTCTTGCTTGTGTGTCTGTTTAACACTTTAACAACGAACGTGTACTAAAATGTATGGAAAAACTAAATCCTTCGTTGCTAAACGGTTAAACTTCTTTGCTTAAAAAGCATTATGTGTATGTTTGGAGGCCATCAGTAGCAAAGTCTTTCAAGGTGGTGTGCAAGCTTGGTTCTGTCTAAATTCACTGTTCATGTTTTGCTGGCAGTTTATTTTAAAATAAATATTATCTGTCTTTTCATGAACTGTTTCTCTAGTTTCTGGTTTGTTGATGACCTTTTAACTGCCAACTCTTTCAGTGACATTTTCTTTAGTTTCTAAGTTTTTGATGGCCTTTTTTAGTCTTCAATTTTTTTCGTGACTTTTCGAAGGTTACTAGCCCGACAGGTTGAAAGTAACATTCGTTGAAGATAAAGATGAGCATATCGCAATACTCCAGATATGGGCGTCATATATCTATTATGTGGGTCCATATGTAGGACATGCGAAGTTCATATGGGAATATTGTCACCTTATCTTCAGCATATGTATAATGTTGCTTTTGAATTAGTTACCCCTTATCTTACCATGTTGAGGCCAAATCAGTGGCTTGCCCTTCTCAGACTCGTATGGGGCTTTGGCTGGATTGGCCTTTAAATGTGCCTTTGATGCATTTCTGGCTTGTTCAGAATAAATGCAAGCTAATGATCTGGTTCAGCTGGTTTTACTGCCTACTCAGGTATCCGTTATAACAGCTCAATTTAGCGTAACAAGGTGTAATTGATTTATTTAAGATTAGAACATATGCTATTTGTACTGTCTTAATTTGGTTTATAGCTAGTGAAAGAAGTCTCGGATTGTGGCCCAAATAGATATTTCAACCATCCTTTGAAGAATAATTTAAAAAAATACTGTGTAGCTATTAACATTTGTTTTCATTTACATTTGTGCATAACAGTTTAGTTTTGTAGTTTATTCAAAAGAAAGATTGAGGCTGTGTTCATTATTAAGGATGATTACAGAGGATTAAAAGAAGCTGGGCTTTCTCGGGATGCATTTGCAATTAAGAGTGCAATGGGGTTTTTCGACCTGAGGTTTTGATACACTCAAGAGATCATGTACCAACCCAGCGCACGACCAAGAGAGACCGAGAAAGGAAGAAACAGAATGCATTTTATTGGTATTTATGTAGCACCCTTTTGGAATTTCCAAAGGTGGAAAGGACGGGGAGAGGAGACAAAGACAAGCAGAAACAGAGGAAGGCAGAGAAAGAGACAGACTGAGACAGGCAAGAAAGAGAAAGAGGAAGAAAAGTAGAAAGACGAGATGGGAGAACATGGAACATACAATGACAGTGTACAGAAGGATCATGTGAAGATCATGTGTTGCTATTTCTTGTTTTTTTCTCTGTGTTGTTTGGTGTGGGAAAGATTTTAAGTTTCATTGTATATATGTACAGTATAATTATTATCACACAGTCATGGGTCATACAGTATTGCTCTTGTCATTTAGTCTGAACAACGATTACTCTAGCTCATCTGTGACAAACCCACTGTGTTTAATGATCATGATTTAGTATCCATTCAGCTTTTTAAAGCTTAAATACAACTTCAACAGCAAAAATGCTGATACAACGAAAGCAGTGAGTCTGCCGTGCATAATTATCAATATGGATGCAAAATGCTAGCGTTTGTGTCAGAAATGTAAATGTATGCGATTTTCTACAGCGACAGTATATGGCCTCGACCCATATTGATCGGACTTATATATATAATTATAATTAGTAACTTCTACTGCGGTGGTGTCGGATGCACAAGGCATCAACTGATAGGTGATAGCACACCAAAACCAAGTCATGTTCAGGTCATTATCCAGAACTTAAAAATGCAATCCTCTTTGTGTCTGCATTTAATTCACTGTTTGTCTCACAACTTCGTGCTTGTGTAGTTAATGATTACTTGTACTCTGCTATTAATCTTTGATTTGGAAAACGTGTGAAACATTCCAGGGTTAGGGCTCAGTAGACTGCTTGTGGGGCTTGGAGTTACTAAATATTCTCATGTTAGAAACATGTGGAGAAGCATTCTCTTGCAGTTTATTGTCAGCATTTGTGCTGCATGTCTGGATATAATTTTTTAGCTTTGTTTCTCAGAGTTTAATTTCTCCAGCAGACTTCGTAGTTGCTTTTTCACTGTAACAAGCTTTTTATTAAACAACAACATGTCATATATATATGTATTTGTCTTGTAAATATATTTTAAAATTACGTTTTGCTTAGACTATGCTTTTCATTCAAAATGCTATGTAATGTATTCTGCAACATTTACTTTACTTAACAGTTATATATATGGGGCCTATCTGTGCTTTGTCTTCGTTGATGGGCCAGAATTAGGTCACTGGATCTACATGTAGTTGGCTTGTTCCTCTTGGCTGTTTCCATAAGCGTAGACTCTGGGGGGGGGCAGCCGGGGCACGTCCCCCCCATTAATTGAGATGGACTGTACACCCAATGCAACAAGTGTAGAAAAAAATAACCAAATGTCCCCCATATTTTGGAGTACTTTACGCCAGTGGCTGTTTCTCTCGGTTTTTTTTAATCATTTTCTGAATGTCTCCACCTTTCAGATCAGATTTAGGCCTACCGTCACCGATATTAAGTGTAATATTATGTCAGACGCTGAGTCCTACAAATGCTTATGCTCTTCTGCAGAGATTTCTAGATGACTGATGCATAGTGGGATCTGTGTCCTCGAGAAGGAAACGTTGGCGTTGAACTAGCAGTTCGTTCCACAGTTGATTCGGCAGAGGGCGACATCTGCTCAATGACAGCCATTGTGGTGCATAGTTTCTCCTGTCACAGACTGATGCTTCCACGTTCATTCGCCATTGTTTCCCATTTAAATGTAAATGTGAAGACATTTATATAGCGACCGTATTTCTCGATCCTTTTCGCCAATGTTGTAAAGTATGAGCGTTTGTCTCGTACTAATGAAAGATTACTTTAGTATACTTACTTACTAGTGATTGAAGATAGAGAGGGTGCTGGTGCTGAGGTCAAAAAGGCCAATTTAAATTTTATTCAGAATTCAACAAAAAGCCAATGCAGCTGATGGAGTAGGACTGAGGAGCTTGTCTATAGTAGAACACGCTGCATACGCAGCACTATTCTTCCTCATTTCAACTACATAATTAAATAGCATCAATCGATGGCGGTAAGAACAGAGGACGAGATTGGCAATGGGATTGGCAATGGGAGAATTGTTAAGACTGACGGAGGACAGGAGGCGTTGGAGGAACATTGTGCATGATGCGGCCGAACCTTGAACCGAGGATGGCTCAGAGCAGAGCAGAGAGAAGAACAGAGGCGGGGTTAGGCCTACACCAGGGCGAGCCAGGGCAAATTATGCCCTGATAAAAAAGCCCTGGTAAAAAGCCGTTGCCCTGCCAGAATTTTTTCCCTGCCCATGATTTGTTCAGGGCATAAACCGCCCTCCGCACTGGTTAGGCCCTACTTGTACGACAACCTGGCTTTGCCCTGGTTACAAAATTTGTCTGGCGCCGCCACTGGGTAAGAATCAATCAATCAATATATCTATTCGTTTAATTGCCGTATACAGTTAAAATTCGACTCCTGTAGGCCTAATAACTTGTAATCATCCGTTCATAGGCCTACTGATTTGTAATCATACTGCGTAATTGTCAGTTTGAAAATATTAAACGAAGATTATTATCATTATTATTATTATTATTAAATCCAGTTGATAATAGCGCAACAGATTACAGAAGCACGATAATAGTAGGCCTAGGCCTCCTAGCTAAAATGGCTTAAGAGCAGAGAATAGAGGGATGTGTTAATTAATACGCATCTTTGAACAAAACACGAGGAATAAAATTACATTTAATCTTTAGCGGGAAGGGTAAAATTGTGAGTTCTGGTCCGTAAAGTCCAATAAATTTACTTTGTCGTGGGGTTGGAAAAATACCACGAAGGATACGCAGAGGCGTCTATCCCCCCTAAGTCATTGGAGCAACGTCTTTTCCCCCTCTTCTTCCCCCTCCTCTTTCCTTCCCCCCCACTAAAATGGTGGCACACCACACACACTGACAGATCTCCCCCTATTTCTTGGATGGAGCATTTGCTCCAAGGTTTGGTGTAGACGCCCCTGAGGATACGTAGGGCCTAAGGCTGGCAACAGATTATTTAAATAAGTTGCGTTAAGGAATCGTTCAAGGTCGTCATGGTCATACTTTGCGAGGCTCGAACTCGCCCACTTTGCCCGAAAAAGGTGGACTTTCGAGCAAAAGGGCATCATGGCGCTATACAAATTTGATTGTTTGTCTGGAAAAGTCCCGCAGAAGCGACTCGCAGAAATATTTTTGCTTTAGGCCTAACTGTTTTGTTCTGTTATTGATTACACTGGGACAATAATATTATTACTGTTGTTATTAATAGAATAGAATAGGCCTAAAATTTAGTCGCGTAAATAAGTTATTTTAAAATATGGTCATGGCGGCGCTGATAAATGACGTCATCGTCGTCCGCAGATCAGCGTTACCACTCCTTGGGTTTTTTCACAAGATCTTGGGTTTTTTAATCCGAACTTGGGAAATGGGGTTTTTTCCTGGAGACCTTGGGTTTTTTGCTTGGGTTTTTCTTGTTTTATTGAAGCCCTATTTTTCATTGTTGTAATCAATTTTTACAATGGTCAATAAAATGATGGCGCAATATGCGTGCAAACATGTGCTATACTAGTCTACTGTTATAATTTTAACATATAACTCTAAAGGAATAAATAGTCTACTGCTATATTTAGAAAATGTAACTCTAAAAACTAAAGGAAACTACAGACTCAGACTGTACTTTTTCGGAAGTTTTCCCGAAGTGATCAGCTCTTGCTCTTAAGATGTAATATTTTGAGTTTCATCATGGGCGTCCGCTGGAATTTCTTTTAGCGGGGATGAAATATTTTATTGAGCACATTTTTTAGGGGAGTGCAAAATGACGTTTGTGCATAGAAGCTAAATTTGCATAGAAAAAAATTAAAAATAAATAATGATCAAGAAGCTGTACCTAAATAATTAAGTGTTTTTTCGCATTGAAAATCGTGTTGGGACTGTTGCAATAATCAAAAGATTTTATTTTTGTAAAATATTTGCAAAATCCAGGGGCCCCTCCAATGAGTTTCATAGTTTTTTTTATCTTTATTCTTGTTTTAAAAAATAAAAAATAAAATGGGATAGAAGTAATAATTCAGGTGTTTCGGAATCTGATGAAAATAAAAACATGTACATAAACATTTTTAATTTGCTTTGAATATTTACTAATAACTTTTATCAATTAACGATTACCCATAAAGTTATAAAAATGAGAGATAGAAATGAAAGATAGTACAACATTTTATTACAGGAATTGGTATAATTGCATTATTTTAGTATATTTTATCTTAAAATGCGTTTATTAATTTAAAAATGTCTGCAGAAAAACCAACTTGGGTTTTCTTGGGTTTTTTCGATGTCCTAACTTGGGTTTTTCATTTTTTATGAGTGGTAACACTGCCGCAGATGAGCTTCCGATGACGTCATCGATTGTCGATTTCTCGTTGACTTTGTTAACGATTCTTTGACTACTTTTGGAGATCATCTACAATTTAATTGTTAGGTGATTTAATTGTTAGGCGAGCGAAATAGTTCACAAGATTCGAAGCGAAATGTTTCGTGGTCTCTCGCGATGTTTCTGGTTTGGTGGCCTCACCTCCAATCGAGAAATTTCGTGCGATCTTTTCTGCGTCTGCCCGGGTCTCGTCGTCAATCTCTTCCACTGCATCAAACTCGACCCCAGCCGCGAGATTAATGAGGCAACGTTCGGGGTCCAAGAAGCCATCGACGCCTACGATACCACTCCTACATCGAGACAGAGAAGAACGCCATCATCATCCTCATCCTCAACCGCATCCTCATCACCCTCACCCTCATCTTCATCCTCGTCCTGGTCCTCATCCTCATCATCCTAAGCATCCTCAGCCTCACCATCATCATCGTCATCCTTCGCATCCTCATCCTCAGCATCATTATCCTCGTCAGCATCGTCATCAGCAGCAGCCTCTTTCTAAGCATCCTCATTCTCACCCTCAGCATAGTCCTGCTCATCCTCATCCTCCTGCTCCTGCTCCTCATTATTATCATTCTTCTTATTATTATTATTATTATTATTATGATTACTACTATTATTATTATTATTATTATTATTATTATTATTATTATTATTATTATTATTATTTTTATTATTATTATTATTATTATTATTATTATTATCCGGTTATATTAAAATCAGCATTCTAGTTCCTCATCGTGCCTAGGCACGCGATAGCATTGAACCTCTGAAATAATATTAATTATTATTATTATTATTATTATTATTATTATTATTATTATTATTATTATTATTATTATTATTATTATTATTATTATTATTATTATTATTTTACGCATACCCATTACAAATCTTTATTAGTCGAATTTCTGTTAAAATTATTATTATTACTTTTTGTAACACCGGAGGTGAATATAATCTCTCCGGCTCTTACAAACTATCCGAAGAGCTTGGCCGTTGTGAAGCATACCCGCAAACATCTGGTGCCTACATCTGATTTTTATTTTATCCTGAGACTTGACATGTTTGGTTACGTGGTAACCAAAATAATATGTTATGCAATCTCTTATATAGTTTCCCAAATCTGTGTGTCCTACGATAAACGCTCTGGAATGTATGGAATGTAACTGAAGCTACCTAAGCGCAGCGTCCGTCTGCATGCTTTGCCCGATGCAGGCACACGGGTGCTACGCTGTGGAATGTATGGAATGTAATTGATGCCTGTATCGGGCGAAGCCCGATGCAGGCACACGGGTTCTGCTAACCATGCCTCAGAGGACGTTCGCAGACCTTCCAACTGATGCTGCCCAAGATCTTTCCACTCGTTAGTGGATAAACCTTGGATGCTGCCTATAAGTCCTGCACCGGGCTTCGCCCGATGCAGGCACACGGGCGCTGCTAACCATGCCTGAGAGGCCGTTAGCAGACCTGCTTATTGATGCTCCCCACTGATGCTGCACACAGGCGCTGCTAACCATTCCTCAGAGGCCGAATTATAAAAGCGAGTATAGTCGCAAGGAGAAACCGTCGACCACGTGGGATTTTTTCACCGAACCCGTATTTTCACATATCCAGCTTTACGTTGCATTGTCGCGCTCACGAAACAGAGACAACATCAAAGTAGGCCTACCGGTACTCATCAAGAAAACTGACCGTCAAGGTCATTTGCTAAATGATGCTCGAATTTTCACTAGTGATGTCACAATCAAGCATTCCAATAAACAAATTCTTTTCTCTTCCTATCAATCTATTCATTTTCTTTTTCAACCCGTTATATGACGGGCAAATACTATAGTGTGCGTTATAGGCCTATTGGTAAAAAGAAATTTCTATTGGGCTTCGTTTGTAGCGAATTACTTGTAGTAGGCTATGCGTGAAAATTGGCGACGACCGGATATGTCGCCCGCGAAATTGTCTGGTAGAACGGATGTCTTCAATCGATGGAGCACAACTCGAGCCAAGAGAGACACCGAATATCCGGTTGACCGACTCGCAGATAGATGCAGGTAGGTCTAAGTTTGAGTGCACATGAAATTTTGCAATGAATCCAGTAGAGCGGTTGCTGGTGAAATCCTAAGGCATTTTGACGATATAGGGCCTACTGAGTAGCTGGCTGAGTTAGAGACAGTATATTAATCAGACTCAGGATAAGGATTTATGTAGGCCTAATCGTTATTCTGCCACTGTGTATTAAAATGCATGTTTATTTCAGCCGGCATTCTTCTTGAAATATAGGCCTAATATCTTAAATCGAAGATCGCTGCCTTAATTCGATCGACGATTATTGGCTTCAGAAAGCCAGATAACGGTGGCATCACCTTGAAAAAATACCGGTCTGCGTTTTTAGACCTAGACATTACATTCCTTGCGATGTTTAATCGAATAAAAGCTACTTAAGTAAGACGCTATAATGTATACAACTTCACCTTGTCGATAAATTACACAGGCCAGAGAACTCCGGCAGTTGGCACCGTCCATCCTGGAAGCCTGGCAACCTGGCAGCCTGGAGAGCCCAGCAGCTGTATCGGCCCTGACGGCCGTTTTGGCCCTTGTCAGTTAGATTACTGGCATTGTCAGTACTTAGCCACTGTCAGATCAGCAGGTGGCTGGGGTTTGTAGATCCGTCAGTCTTGACGTTTGCATCTCGTCCAAGCCATTGCAGTCTAGTTCTGATAGTACAAGTTTAGTCACTGTCAGATCTGGAGGCTGGGATTTGTAGATCCGTCAGTCTTGGCCCTGGGATCTCATCTCTAGCCGTTGTTCTGATAGTAGCGGTTCTGCCTTGTCGGGTAAGACACGGCTGCTAAGGCGTCTGCCATGGCGCGCTGGAGTTGTCCCCCGCATCAATATCTGCACCGCCAACGAGTGGTAGAATGCCGCCGACGAACGCAAGAATGCCGCCAACGAACGCAAGAATGCCGCCAACGACTGGCAGAATGTCGAGTCTCTTCAAAGTCTGCTGGAAGCAGGTACGTTTGAGTTTTCATTAGAACTTGCGTCGAATCCAACAAATAGGTAAGTTGCTGATGAAATCGTCAGGCACTTGGACGATCCTAAGTGGAGTAATGTAGATCAACATATAGATTAGGCACAGAACGGTTTATTTACATAATTGCTATTCTGCCTATATGCGGTGCCTACTAGACATGTTTAGTTAGGTAGGAACCAAAATAGTATGTTGTGCAATGTATATTATATTGGTAAAATTTCTATCGGATTTCGTAAGTAGCGAACTACTTGTAGTAGGCTATGCGTGATCGTCGCATAGAGAGGTATTATAAAGACAGTGTATGCCCTATAAATGCTTTGATATATAAATTAATACAATTTGGTACTACACAGCAGGACTTTTAGTCATAATATTTAATTACATATTTATTAGTTTATTATCATCGGCTTATTTTAGCTTAATTGGATATCATTTATTACCATCTAATTGGTTTAACTAGATTATTTGCTCCTCACATGACGGGTTGAAAAGAAAATGAATGGATTGATAGGAAGAGAAAAGAATTTGTTTATTGGAATGCTTGATTATAAGTGACATTGCTAGTGAAATTCGAGCATCATTTAGCAAATGACCTTGACGGTCAGTTTTCTTGATGAGTAGGCCTAATTTGACGTTGTCTCTGTTTCGTGAACGCGACAATGCAACATAAAGCTGTCCATGTGAAAATACGACTATACTCGCTTTTATAATTCGGCCTCTGAGGCGTCCTTAGCATGGCCCGTGTGCAGCTTCGGTAGGGAGGTCTGCAAACGGCCTCTCAGGCATGGTTAGCAGCGCCTGTAAGCCTGCATTGGGCTACGCTTAATGCAGGACTCGGGCAGCATCAGTAGGAAGGTCTGCGAACGGCCTCTGAGGCTGCCTCAGTGAGGCATGATTAGTAGCGCCGATGTGCCTGCATCGGGCTTCGCCCGATAGGCCTTAGGCAGTTGCATTCCATACCTTCCACAGCGCAGGGCCCGTATGTCTGCATCGGGCGAAGCAGGCAGACGGGCGCTGCGCTTAGGCAGCTTCAGTTGCATTCCATACATTCCAGAGCCTTTATGGTAGGACACACAGATCTGGGAAACTATAAAAGAGATTAGATGTGGGCTATTATTGGGTTTCATTAGTTATTTTTGGGTTTCACCCACCCTCATATGCGGAGGATAAGAATGTGCAGTCGTTAACACTTCATACCCATGGTTTCCTCAGGGCTAGCTTAAGGGATTGCTCTTATTCTTTTTTGCGTTCTTCTTGTTTTTTTTGCTCTTGTTCCTGATCTTCCTGTTAATAATAACACGGACAATTTCTATAGCGCCGTAACGCGACCATGCCGCTACAAGGGCGCTGTACAGACACAACCCACAGCCTAACATAACATCCGGTCCTATTCATCAGAAGGATAAGCAGAAGGATGTTCTTCTACTTGTTCTTCTTGTACTACTTGTTCTTCAAGAGGGTTCCGCATCAGGAAATGGGTCAGACAGGGATGTGTAATCTCACCCCATCTATTTAACATTAGGCCTATGACGGAGATGGTCATGAGGGAGGTGCTAGATGGATGAGAGGGAGGGGTGCAGATAGGAGGCAGGGAAATTACTTGTAAGCCTGAGATATGCTGATGATATTGGACCCAAGTTCAAAAGCACATCTAAGAGTACTGCTTCCATCCATCCATCCATCCATCCATCCATCCATCCATCCATCCATCCAACAATTGACGTAATGATCGATTCATTTATTATTTAAACAAATAACTCGTCCATCCATCAAAACCCGACCTGAAGATCGAAACTCTACCTAAAGAAATAATCTAACCTGAAGAAGTCCAACCTAAAGAAAACATTTAATCTAAAGAAGTCTAACCTAAAGAAATGACCTAACCTGAAGAAGCCCTACCTGAACATTGGATTCAACCTGAAAATCGAAGCACTACGATGCCTGAAAGTACCCTTATAAGCCGCAATTTTTCTGGTTAACGGCTGGCTTGAACAAATTTACGGCTGGTTTATCGGCTAGCCGTAAAAACTCGTAAACTACATTTTTCGGCTAAAAGTGCATCCGGCAAAAAAAATTACAGCTTGAAACATAGTTCGTTCATAAAGTAGCCCATATCGACTACAGAGAGTCCTGAGTTCCAATAAGGCAGTTAAATAGACATTAAAACTGTTAAACAATGCTATGAACAAATGAACAATGATGAGTGGCACACAGAAAATTATACAAAACAGCCAACAGTTCAAGTAAATCCGAACTTGTGAGCAAATTTGCAAAGTCATCACTCATTAGTTAGTAATTAGTATCGTCACTGACCTCAAGCCAGCTTCCAAACCTTATAATCACATCTCTGTGCATGTTGTAGCTGAACTTTTTCCGGCGGCTAGCCGTGAAATAACTCTCGGCGGTTTTTCGGCTAAGCCGCAAAATGTTAGGCGGTTTATCGGCTTGCATAACATTTTTCGGCTCGGCGGCTAACGGCGGCGGCTTAGGGGACTACCTGAAAGTGACAAAATCTATGGATAAGGGTGATCAGAAACTGCCAGTTTTGGCGTACAAGGAACAGAGAAATGACGTTCACGGAGCCCTGCGCTTAAGGTAAGGCTCGCGGACTAGACATAGTTCTTCTCTAGCTTAGGTTGTCGTGTTGTTAGATAATCAGCATTCTGTACCCAGCACAGATGGTCCTTGTATACCCAGGGTTGTCGATTCGTAAAGAACAAAGGAAAATGTGTCCAACGTGGAATTGGTCATGTCCTGAAAAATAAATAAATAAATATATATATATATACATACACTGTGAACGGAAAAAACCAGACCTCTCTTATTACTACGATAAGTTTTGTAATAATTTGCATATTTTAATAAAACGTGGTGGAACTTCAGTTTAAAGGATATGAATCATATAACTATTATTTTTTAGTTATAATGTGTGTTCATAATGTCCTCCTTTGGCCTCAACACACGCACAAAGACGCGCTCGCCACCAGTGTTACCACTCATAAAAAATGAAAAACCCAAGTTAGGACATTGAAAAAACCCAAGAAAACCCAAGGTGGTTTTTCTGCAGAATTTTTGAATTAATAAACGCATTATAAGATAAAATATAATAATATAATGCAATTATATCAATTCCTGTAATATAATGTTGTTCTATCTTTCATTTCAATCATTAATTTTTGCAATTTTGTGGGTAATCGTTAATTGATAAAAGTTATTACTAAATATTCAAAGCAAATTAAAAATGTTTATATACATGTTTTTAATTTCATCAGAGTCCGAATCATCTGACTTATTACTTCTATCGCAATTTTTATTTTTATTTTTTTAAACAAGAATAAAGATAAAAGACTATGAAACTCATACGAGGGACCAATTGGATTTTGCAAATATTTTACAAAAATTAAATCTTTTGATTATTACAACAGTCCCAACACGATTTTCAATGCGAAAAAACACTTAATTATTTAGGTACAGTTTCTTGATCATTAATTAATTTTAAATATGCAAATTTTGTTTTTATGCACAAACGTCATTTTGCTCCCCCCTCCGGCTAAAGAAATTTGCCCTCTAAAAATTTCGCGCCCCGCTACAAAAATTCCTGAGGACGCCCATGATGAAACTCAAAATATTATATCTTAAGTTTTAAAAAAGAGCAAAAGCTGATTAATTCGGGTAAACTTCCGAAAAGTACAGTCTCAGTCTGCGGTTTCCTTTAGTCTTTAGAGTTATATGTTAAAAATAGCAATAGACTACTATAGCACATGCTTGCATGCATCTTACGCCATTTATTTATTGATCTCGATCATCCAGACCGTTGCAAAAATTGATTAAAATAATGAAAAATAGGTTTCAATAAAACAAGAAAAACCCAAGCAAAAACCCAAGATCTCCAGGAAAAAACCCCATTTCCCAAGTTCGGATTAAAAAACCCAAGATCTTGTGAAAAAACCCAAGGAGTGGTAACGCTGCTCGCCACTGACTAATTGCTGAATCGATTACAGCTTGATCAAATTCATCCCATGCCTGAGTTATACGTTCACGCAGTTCTCCGACATCGCGCACCTTTGTCTTGTAAACTTTTTCTTGCATCACACCCCAGATTTTGTAGTCCACGGGATTAAGGTCCGGGCTATTTGGAGGCCAAAGTGTAGGGGGTATGAAATCTGAAGTTTCGTTTGTAAATATTGTATTACGATTCTATCCTCCTCACTGAACGCCATTTTGTAACAGGTATTTTATTACAAATGACGTCACGGTCAAGTCAATTTTTAACTGCTTTAGCGTATTATTATCTGAGATTATAGTTTGGAATAAAATAGTTTTAGACTCAATAACATTTTCAATAGGCCCTATTTGGTGTTTATTTCCCTATTTATTGTAGAGGTCTGGTTTTTTTCCGTTCACAGTGCTACTTAATCCAGTAGGTGTCCCTGCCCAGCGGGAATTCTTCCCTTTGGGGCCACCTTTTGCCTCAACAGGCGTGACCTGCGAATAATTCTTGTTTTAATTGTTTTTGAAATTCTTGTTTTAATTGTTTTTGAAATTTTTGTTGTCATTACGTCTATTGAGATGCAATAAAATGTTTTGATTGATTGATTGATTGATATATATATATATATATATATATATATATATATATATATATATATATATATATATATATATATATATATATATATATATATAGGGCCTACGGTACTGAAGGCAGAAGTGGCGATATCTGACAAAATCGACGAAAGTCTTAGGCATCATAGGCACACGTACAAGCACACATAAATACACGCAGTCATGCACGCATCATACAGGCTGACAGACAAGTACAGAAAGAATACATGAAGATTCAGTTAGACATAATAAGGGCCTACTACTCTCCATATACATTTGATCCCAGATCCCTGGATGTGGTAGACAACAGCAGCAGCCCTTGTACAATGTACATCGGCTGCTCGGTCTACTGTCAGCTGATTTTTACTGAAGCATCGATTAAGCAAGTTGCCACTAGAGTTGCTGTTTGATGACGCTGTGCTATAGCAAAGATGATTAGCGTCACCCTCCTCCTTTATCCAGGCTTCAAACTAGCACCGCCATTGGCAGAGTTTAAGCCTCTGTAAACTAATGGTAGAGATAGAATTTAACGTTTACTGATGACTTTTTTGTCATTAATCTATTAATCTCCAGAAAATTTTTCTGTCATGTTTCCGTATTTCGCTTCACTCGTCTACAGGGAGAGCCATGTCATGTCCTGCGTGGTGAATATCAAATGGGGGAGGGGCCATTATTTCATCATTTTCCTCGTCTACTTCGTGGTGACGGGGAGGGGGTGGGCAACGTCCTATGTAAATTTCAAATGGGGGCCATGGCCGGATTGGCCCCCCTGGATCCGCCTCTGATACAAGGAACACTGTTCTAGTGTACCTAATGGAATCAGTGTAAGAGGGTCAATTTAATGGACCAGTAGGCCCTATACTGATCCTTTTGCACTGATCAGTGATCCCATTGATTTGAAAAACCATTTCACAGATCTTTTTGTGATGGGATTCCTATTACAGTAATCCTTTTACACTGATCCCATTAGACACTACATTGATCCTCTGGATCGTTGCAACGTTATCGGTACAACATGATTATTACATATGGATCTTGATATGATCCAGAAGAAAACTGATCTTCTCGAAGCAACATTGTCGTAGATTATCTTCTCGAACGTGCTAATTTAAGACAAGACATAATTAGAAAGAGAAATTCTGAATTTTTGCCTTCAGTTTTTCAGGAGAACATCGAGAGTGGAGAACAGAAATGTTGCAAATCAGCATATGTGTAAACCTTTTGAGGAATCCAATTCCCCATCCCCTCGCTCAACCAGCACCCCACAACCATCCACGTTTTCCCTTTTCAATAACAATCGACCTTTAATCTCTCCATATATCCAACCTCTTTAATCTACTCCTAGCCTAAATGCAAGCGCTGACACACGATCTTTGGCTTAGGCCTACATGTCCAGTTCGGTACACCGCACAGACCAAATTGCCGAAAAACGAGGCCCGGCCCAACAGGAGAATCGTATTTTATTCTTTCCTATGATGAGACTACGTATCTTTTTTAACGTGTAGTAATAATCCTCGTTGGTTTACAATGTTTCTTTAGGTACCGGTGCGTTGCTATCTGAGGCGAGATTTGATGGATCGTGATGCGTGTTGCGGTTGCACTATGGCTCCGCCTCTGTCTTGTGTTTGTATAATTTGTGTGTTAGTAGTTGTTGACCTGCTGGCAGTGGCGGCGCCAGACAATTTTTTAACCAGGGCAAAGCCTGCATTGGGCTACGCTTGGGAATATTACAAGTAACCAGTGCAGAGGGTGATTTGTGCCCCGAGCAAATTCTGGGAATGGTCAAAATTCTGGCAGGGCAACGGCCAGGGCAAAGGCTTTTTTTACCAGGGCATTTGCCCTTGCTCGCCCTGGTGTAGCGCCGCCTCTGCCTGCTGGGCCTCTGGCGTGGCGTAAAACCCCGTAAGCTCATATAGAGCCTATATGTTTTGTCTATTGTTTTGTGTTGTGCACTTTGAGCCGACGGATAAGAAGGATGAAGGAAGACAGGACTAGAGGGACGAAGGCGTGGACATGGAGTCAAATCACAGAGGTTACTGAAAACAGCCGCAAGAGAATGACATCCTCAACTCAACTCACAAAGTGACAGACGCTTAATTATCTTACCTGCACTGCACAAAAGCTCTTCGTTACGAGCCTGAATCAGATTTTTACTTTTAAGTAGGCCTAACTAATAACAATGTGACGAGGAGGAACACCCCTCACTCAGTCGACTGTCTAGTAAAGTTTGTATAATTATATTTGTTAGCGGCTTTAGATATTTATGCAGCGCTCGTGTAGACTGTACGACGTGTAGGCCTACGTGTGCGAGAATCAGCCAGTTGCGACCATTCCATGTGTTCATTGATTACTTGATAACTGTTTTTCTCGTACTCATTCTTTTTTGATTTACTTTTGTGAATGAATTGGTTGATCGTTGTTTTCGATCTGAATTGTTGGACTCACCCTTGAATTTGGCTTGATTAGGCCTACGCATTGTAGCGACCATACACTGGTGCAGTGGTTTTCAACCTTTTTGTAGTGACGGAACCTTACACAAAGCACTCATTTTCTCACGGAACCCAGCACATTTCATCCGTCCAATATTTCAAGAAATAAATGTAACTGAAACTTGTAATGTTGGGATAATATTTATATTTTAGAATTTTAAACTTGGAATATTATTTATTTGCACTTCTGGTACAATCACATTACAAATGCAAACTTTAGCATTCAAGTGTAGTGCACAAAAATCGATGCAATTGATTAGATTAGACTGGATTAGATTAGACTAGATTAGACCTCGCCAGATGGCACCAGAACTCATTTGAACAAAACTGACTGCTGGACAAAGAAAGGTCATTATAAATCTTGGAAACTAACAAGGTAAGAAAATTTGAATAAAGCAATTTCTTTATTGAAGCGATTAAGAATAAGTAATCAGATCATATGAGCTTCACACTTCTGAACATATATTAACTGTAAAATCTATGTTGTTTGTAAATAACCTGAATTTTAATTGTAACTTCAATTGGTAATCAGTCCTATTCATAGAATGCGGAGAGGTCTATAAGATATCTCAAACTTCCTTACACTTCTTAATAAGTTCAATCACATTATTGTCTAGCACTCGATTGCCCTGATCTGCTCAGGAGAAAACACGATAGCAGCTGTGGCCGATAATTCGACCCAAACCATGCTGTGAAGCCTACGACGCTCCACAAACTGTAACGTAACGGAAATCTCAGCATTTTTCAACGCCACACTAAAGCTGCAGAGACCAGCTTAAACTGCCAGTTAAGCTCCTACAAGAAGGACGGACCCGTCGCCAGCTTTCTCATCAATGCCCCTTCGACTTCAGAACGAATGTTGCATCATTCAATCATAGGTGATTTTTAGCCAGTTCTAATGCGCTGTAGTAAGAAGTGTCGAATTCTCGCCGTCCTTCGATTTCGTTCAGAGTTCTGTTGTGGATGAGCTCCTCCATGCAGTCGAGAGCCAAAGGCTGATAGTCGAGGTGGAATTTGTTGACGAAGAGATGTCTGCTCTCAGCCAATGAAGGTAAATCACCGATTCCAAAGATGCAGATCTTGTGATGGTACTTCCCATGACATGTCAAATTGTTCGTATCCCAGATCTAAAATTTTAAAAACAACTGAAGAAAATCAGTAGTTTAGTCTTTAACCATGGAAAACATGGACGAATACGAGCGTTTAAACATTATAGGAAAACATCCAAAAGAAACATATATTTACACAATTCATCAACTAAAAATACTCCGTCATGACGATGACGTAACAATAAAAGCTTCAAAATTATAAAACACGTTTTGTTGGCCAATATCTTCTAGTTTAGCTTTTCTTTGTTGAGTGGCAATTTCTTTGATTGTTGCTGACGACAGCAATTTACAGATTCGTACGCACAGAAGTTTCAATGTTCACCATAAACGCAGGACCTATAGAGTGTCGTGATTGATCTGTTTATTACATAACAAGAGAAAATCGAATATAAGACTTTCTTCTTTCCTAGAGTTAACACCATATAGAAATCAAATAAATTTCGAAGCTGGACTAATTAGAACGTTCGAAAGTTCGCCGACGTGTACTGACCTTATAGCGATTTAGAAACGGATACTTTTTCCTATTCGTCTCTGGTTTACCGAGGTATGATCCTGGAATCCCAAGTTTCGGATTGTGATTGAGGGTCGTAAAGAAGGTTTCGCAAGGAAAGTCTACCAGTTTTGTCCAGTTCAAAATCAGTTTGGCACGGTCATCGTTGACCACGTATTCCACGAATTCCCGTCTAACCGAGATATGTACCGGACCCTTAGAGGGGATAACGCCCAGCGGGGGTGGAGGTCTTCCGGCTCGACGCTTTGGGAAATTGTTCTTGAGTGATCCCCCGACGATATTCGATCCGTTGAGGGCCTTAAGAATTTGAACCAGCTCCCAGTTCGTCTTGAGTGGAAATTCCTGTCCTGTGAGATTTATAAAGTATTTCCACTTCCTGTACTTGAGCAAGGCTCTCATGCACAGAATGTCTGGCTTGAGGACTGAGAACGTGCCCCAAGTCACCTCGATATTGTTGCGCAGGACAAAAACGTTCTCAAAGCACCGGACGATTGCACCGATGGCCTTGTGAAAAGATGACGCGGCCTTCTTGTCGACGTGGACGCAGTAGAAGTTATGCGAACGGTAGATGGCTCGTAGAAGTCTCTCGAATAATTCGAGGTCCTTGAAGACGAGTATGTCGAATGCAAGAGGAAATTCTCTTTCCTCGTCGCTAGAATGCGTTGTGATGTAACCCTGATCGGCGATGAATTTGTTGCAGTCACTGGCTTTTATCATGTACTCTCGGTTCGAAATGGGCCACTTCGGATGTGACTCCTGGTAGAGCTCGGCATTGTGTTGTTCTATTGGATCATCTTCAAACAGCCGGGCACAGTCGATAGGAGGGTGGACACGGTCGATTGTCATTGTCTTCACGATCTGTTGATCAGAATTCGTGTGGCGATTCAGTTCAGGATTCATTTTCAAGAGCACCATTAAGAAAAACATTAGCATTGTAAACACTGCACCGAATAATGTTGTTGTCAATTTTATCCGTATTATCAAGGTAGGCCTATACTTAGATCCTTCGAGTGCGAACAGACACATGCTAATGTTTCTTTCGATGAACAAGGAAGTTGAATAGTCTATCTACAAATAGAAACACACTCATTTCCTGAATACAATCTTATTAAGCAGTTGTTATCTATGACCGATAGAGACAAAAGTATCAAAAACAATATCAATTCAATTAACAGTTAGTAAGATAGTTTTTAGATATGGATAAACAACCATATCAGCATCTTACAAACTTGAGGTCTCAGCATCTGTACTATGGCAGCCACATCAAAAATTACTACAACAACATGAACAGATTTCATGGCCACAGTGCTTACACTTTTGCACAAGCATTCCAGAAGGTCTGATTTTGATCTGAAGTGCAAGGAACCTTTCTGAGAAAGGGAGAAGTGTACTGTTCTTTTCATATTGAAAACTCATCAAGGTTACCATTACATGACTGACATGCAATGAACAGATGCAAAAACAATTTCACGATCTGTTTTTAATTGATCTAGTTTCAAAATATTGTGACTACGTTTATTTAGTGTTGTCCAAGCAAAGAACCAAGATACAATATCTTGCAAAGTTTCCACAACACTGAGAAATTGTTCTGCCTAATTAATGAAGAAGCTTTAATTCAAGTTTGAAAGCACTGTTCCATTATTTAAACTGGATAGATACTGAATCTTTCTTCAGGCACCAATTAACAAAGCTCTTGATCTCATTAGGTTAGGTCATCAATTGAAAGTAAATAGGCATGTTTCTGTAAGATCAAAAGAGTGGTGCACGCAGTACCTGAATGAGCATATCTGGAGCACTTTACATGAGATGCATGTATGAATGTTACTTCTGTGCTGATAGTTGCAATGCCGGCTAGAAATAAGACCTGAACCCAGCCTCACCAGTGACCTAGTGCTTTCATTACAGCCATTTCCAAGTAAAGCCCACCCATCAGAAATGCAAACTGATTTTCTCCTAATTCTGTTGGCCAGTTAGGCGTACCAATCAATTTGCCTTGCCACTGATAAGAAAATTTGATCAAATGTGAAAACCGGGCTATAACCAGGATTTAAACACCTAACAACACTCCGGATAACTACCGTGTAATGACAAATCACTACTGCAGTATTGGAACGGTGGTTAAACAAGGCTCTGGTGTGATTGGCACATGACACAATATGAGAATCAATCTCATTCTCAACACCACTGCTGACACTATTTAGCCAATTGTAATCTTCAGTATCTAAACAATTTCCTCGTCTAAAACAAAATCTAATTTAGGAACCGCAGGCTGTGAAACCAACAGTAACATCCATCCTCTTCGATTTTGCAGGACATACTAACTTTCAGAGGAAATATGCATTCTGGCAAAACAAAAACACTTTTAGATAAAACATCAGCCAATGCCAAACAGTTAGTTAAAATCAATCTGTTGCAGATATTAATATATAGGCCTAACAGTTGAAAGTGCAACATAAGTTGCGAGCGACAACAGAGAAATTATTTACAAAGTACAAAAGTCAAAATTTTAATATTACTGATTTTAAAACTTGCAGTGTGCTGTTAAAAATGTTCTTACAGAATATTTTCCATTAACAAACAATATTTCTTATTTAATAAGAATTTATACGCGTGTTTACGATCCCAAAGTTTACAAAACATTATAAGCGCCTCTCGCACGGCGTTTACGTAGCTTGTCAAAACAAGCACAAACCTAGCCCAATTATTATGCACATTTTTGAATGCTTTTTAAAGTATTTTCTGGAAAAGCATTCAATTGTATTGTATTGTATTGTATTGTATTGTATTGTATTGTATTCGGATATTTATAAAGCACTTCTAGCGGGAGGGCCATTCAGAAGCGCTCCCAGTGCGAGAGACCCCGAGAGAAAAAGCGAGTCTTAAGAAAGGTAAAAGAGGAAGAGACGTTACCTGAAAGAATAGAAGAACGAACGAACGGAGGAAACTCATTCCAAAGAGCAGGGCCAATGGAGGCAAAAGACCTAGATTGAGCCAGAGAAGTCCTGACATGGGGAACGAGGAGGTCCAAACGGTCAGATGAACGAAGAGGACGAAGAGAAGCAGCAGAGTGAGGGCGATGAATTAAGTCACATAAATATTTTGGAGCGAAACCAAGTTGAGCCTTAGAGACAAGGATGAGGACCTTAAATTGGATGCGGGCAGAAAGCGGGAGCCAGTGGAGTTCTTCTGCCATAAAGGTGGTGATATGAGAGAATCGAGGAAGACGGGCAATTAATCTAGCAGCAGCATTGAGAATGGACTGAACTTCACTGAAGAGGAGCAAGACGGACTTTAGGAAGACCAATGAGGAGGGAATTGCAGTAGTCAAGTCTAGAGCAGACAAATGCATGGACAATTGAAGTGAAAATTGGCACTATATCAGATTATCTTCTATGTTAGCCCCTCTTCATATTCTAGAAAATTGTGTTTTTAGACAATGAATAACATTGTAGCACCTAAATGCACAATAATAGGCCTAAGATTTTTAGCGTTAAGTGCTTGGACTAGGACCAGCTATACAGTCTAAAACTGGTCAATCAAATCAAATCAAATATTCGTTTAATGAAATATTCCCGTCGACATAGACGCGATGGGATTACACAGTGTTAAAAATAACAATAATTACAAGTGATAATAAATCAGATAACAATTAATGAAAGAGGTGAAACAGATTAATGGGTTTAAAATGAGGTATACATAGGCCTATCCTAAAAGAAAAACAGTATAGTGCTAAAATAGACTTTAGCCTAATTGTTAATAAGTATTTTTATAGAGCATACGGTAGATACAGTTTTTGTCGTTTTTATCCGGTAGGCCTAATGTGAAATTATGAGCCCGTGGCCGGAGATTATGAGGGATATTGCGATCATATGGAAAATAGGGTTGCAGAACATGGCCTGGGTTTGTAATGGCTGCCTTAAGGAGGCATTCATCAGCCTGTGTTTGGTTTCGCGCTTCCATAGGCTTAATTTGTAGGGGTACGAGGGGTACCCGTACTCAGGGCTGTAGTCGAGGGTATACGCGGGTATACACAGCGTGTACTCAACTCTAGAGACCATATGCTCACCTCACAAAATATTTATATTCAGGGCCGGTTTAACCACTAGGCGAACTAGGCGGCCGCCTAGGGCGGCACATTTCTGGGGGCGACAGAAAAGCTACACAAAGAAATTTTTTTGAAACCACTGCCGCCGTTTTGCCAGTCCAGGGGCGTAGCCATACAAGGCGCTTAAGGTGCGTACGCATCCTCTGTCATATTCTGCTTTAGGCCCTATTCTTTCATTTTCCTCCAAGCGCGCAAATTTTAAATTTGGTTAACTGTTCTATCGGCATCTGCCATCTGGTGACACATATTTAGCCGCTGCCTACGGTGTTCAAAAAGCCCGTGTACTGCGTGTATGTCTCAGCCTCTCTGCAGTCTGAACTACATACAGTCTGTATGATGACGGATGCCTCATGATATCTGATACACAGACGTATTGTATGTGTGGTATTTGTCTATACATGTATTAGGTTACCCTGATGTGTAGGAGTAACTGACCTTGTTCGACCCCCCCCCCCCCACTGAAGCGAACACCCAACTGCACATGACCCAGAATCTCCCTTTTAGATGCACAACCACGGCAAATACTTTAACGTTATTATCTCTCAGCTCCAGCGCTAAGAAATGCCTGAAATACACCTGCCTTGTTCGTTTCTCTCTTGCTCTCTCTCTCTCTCTCTCTCTCTCTCTCTCTTGCTCTCTCTCTCTCTCTCTCTCTCTCTCTCTCTCTCTCTCTCTCTCTCTCTCTCTCTCTCTCTCTCTCTCTCTCTCTCTCTCTCTCTCTTGTCTCTCTCTCTCTCGTTTTCTCTCGTTTTCTCTCGCTCTGTCTCTGTCGCAGTCTGTCTCTCTCAATGTCTCTCTACAACCGTGTGGCCTGTACACTCTACACTGTCTATGCACAATTGCAGTATTCAAAGCTCTCTTGAAAAAATAAACTAAGACTCAGCTGATGGCAAGGAACTTCTAAATTTAGAGTAGCAGTTCTTGTTGCTTTAATTTACGAAAGAGAAAGCGCGAAAAACAATTTTTTAAATTACATTATGTTTGTATAGACTTCGCACGTATAGGTAGGACTATAGGACTTAGTAAACGTAGCCACAGAAGTTACTACATGTAAGTGTTCAAATGAAACTGTCTCATTAAATAATATTTACATTTTAAATTCCCATTAAACTTGTTAGACCATACATCATAGGCTGCATAGCTGATGCAGTTCCAGACTATTTCTTTACTTATGGCTAACTTCAAAATTTTAAATTTATTAAATGCCATAGTTTTGTTTTATTTAGAAGTAATAATGATTCTTAGATGATTACAATGAACCACGATACTAAATTAAAGATGCAGCATTCAGCTGCATTCCTGTGTGACTGTGAAGGTTATATTAACTTGATTAATTAATATTATTTGGCCTAGTTATCGCACTTGCCAGAGGCGCAGTGCGACAGGATCGCCTAGGGCACCAAATACTCTGGCGCCGGCCCTGTTTATATTTATTTATATTAAAATACTGTAGCGTATACTCACCTCTAATTTGTTTAGGATAACTAACCGATAGCGTGTACCCACCTCTAATTTTACCACTACAGCCAGGGCTGTAGTGATAAAATTAGAGGTGAGTATACGTACCGGTTGGTTTTCCGAAACAAATTATAGATGAGTATACGCTACAGCATTTTGTGAGTATACGCTACAGTATTTTAATATAAATAAATATAAATATTTTGTGAGGTGAGCATATGGTCTCTAGAGGTGAGTACACGCTGTGTATACCCGCGTATACCCTCGACTACAGCCCTGACTACAGCCCTGCCCGTACTCCCACTTTTTGGACTGGGGTACAGTACCCCCACTTTTTGAACAATGTCAATCAGTAGTTTATTATTGTGCCTCCCAGAGATCGCAGTCTCCGCCTTGCTCCGCCTTGTATGTAAGAAATTGGTACCCCCAATTTTTAGACCAAAGTTAAGCCTCTGCATGCGCGCTTCCATACGACTACGCGGCCAATTATTCATGTCTTGTGTCCAGTGCGTCTGATTTGAAAATAGTAGGCGGGTTGATCGCGCTGGATCGAGTAGGCGAGCGATATGCGGTCGACCTCGGGAGCTCTTGTGTGCATCGTATTTTGTGTATCGTATTCGTAATTTTTCGTATCGCTGCATAAAGTACTCGCCTAGTAGGCCTATCTCACTTCAGTTCCGTTACCGGTATCTGAGTAGGTCTCTTGAAGAGGCGCTATATAAATTCTCAGAATGAATGAATGAATGAACATTCGCTAGAAACTTACCATTGACGTAAGTCGTAAGATGACGTGTTACGGCTGGTTTCACAACGTTGGTTGAACCTTCGGCGTAGGTTGAACACTCATTTTTAGCTTGACCTGTCAGCGGGCAATCCATTCGAATTTTATAGGCGTGCTTTCTGCAGGACTTTCAGTAAAAAAATTCACAGTCCGACAGTTTTCTATTTCGACTAGGCTACATCACATCGAACGAGTCGCCTAATTTCCATGACAGATACATGCTCAACTCAACATTATTATTCGACTTGCTCATCTTCACGGCCATTGTTGTTCAAAATAATTTTCGAAATTGGTGATGTAACGGATGATTGATATCACGCGGCGTGAGGTGTCGGCGGTGTTGTTATGGCCAATCATATTGCACGAAATTGGTCAGTCAGCAATAATTAGGACAGGTCACCGCACGCATTCACCGCTGCCGCAAGTAAGTAAATTAAGTAATCTCAATTAGGTAAATAAAATAATGGTCTGGCTCCAGGTTCGTCTATCGTCTTGGAGTCTAACTCAAACTCATCGAGCGACGACCGACTGTTACCGACGGTGAGAAGCCTTCGACCAGGCGAGCGGTAAATCGCTCGCCGGTACCTTTGTTAGGCGAGCGACCAAGAAGAGCGATCGATCGCTCGCCTTAAATCAGACGCACTGCTTGTGTCTGATGAAGTTATTTTTCATTTATGTATCTAACTCGTATTAGGGGGTGAAATTCAATAGTAAAAATACTAATGGAAGATTGATTTGATTGATACGAATGCTCAGTACAGTAAGTAAAGCCAGTGTGCAGAAGAGTTTAGGAGGGTTAGATTATAAGGTAGGCGAAGTGTAAATATGATTGAATGAACAACAAGTTTGAATGAACAACAAGTTTGAATGTACAGCAAGTTAGAAGCTAGATTTATTGTGTTGTGCGAAGCCGCGTCTATAGAAGCTGCAATGCAATACAATGAATTCTAATGTAAACTACAATTGAATTCGCGAATTCACTTCCAGTGAGTCTAATCGGTCACGTGCTGTTATCAAGTCTGTGGACCATCGACGCCCCTTTCCTACCTTCGTGTCTTCAAAATGGTCGAAAATTTATCGTTTAGGACAGATCTAAGCCAAACACGTAACATACGACTGTTATCTATTCATTGTCTAAGAGTCAAGTCCTATGAATTGTCGGATACGTTTGATAATTAGCCTATAGGCCTAATTCTGATTGCGAATGTCTATGCTGACACATTATGTTACGACGATTACGACAAACTACAAAGAACTTATCATCTGGATCATCTCACTGCAATGCATCAGTGTCTGCTCGATACTAGCCATTCTCGAGCGTAAACTCCATATCTCAGTCTGTCACTATCTGCTCGTCTTCGTCTGACTGTCTCTTCATCATATTTTTTTTAATTTATTAATGATCATATACTGGTTGACAAACCGCAACCGTGGACAAGTTACACTGATTGAAAGCTAGCATAAATAGAATAGAATAATAAAAGATTTGAGAAATAACCAAGGGCGGATCCAGGGTGGGGCAATCCGGCGATGCCCCCCATTTGAAATTTATACAGGACGTGGCCATGAAGAATAGCCCCCATTTGACATTACTGTGTTGAAGTCAGTGTTGCTTTATCAATCTAGTCTTGCTGTATTATCTTTGTCTACAATTGATGAATCTTTGCTAGATATGTAATATGGATGTCTTGTTATATATAGGCCTAGTTATCTGTTGCTGGGCTGGTCTAGCGTTGACCTGAGACTTTGACTTTTCTTGATCTCTGCTGTAGATTGAGATCTACCATAATTATAGACACTGAATTGATTGATATCTGGTAATTTGTCTTGCACGGGAGTTTGTATACCCGGTGACAACAACAATCAATTTATATCAACCGTATAAGAACATAATAATTATTGTAGGCCTATTCCTCAATACTTACTGTTTAACACAGTGGTTATTATGCTGAATTATTTCATTGTTCATTTGCAGCTACTGCGTGCTTTTGTTCTAGACTTCTAAGAAACTGTCAATAGATATTCTTATACTCTATTGTAAGTCATTAGTCATATATGACCATACCTAACTAGTTACATAAACAAGTGTAAATGTTTGTGAATATGTAGGCTCTACTTGCAAAGAGTAAAATCACCGTGACCTTTATTTTCCTGTAGGGTCGAGCAGAACATCAATGTTCAGTCGTTTGTTGGAGTCGTCAGTTCTGAAGAGTATCTGATGATCAAGTGCCTTTTAACTGGCGCAATATAATCTAAATTTGCGACTGCAATCAAAACTAGGCCTATAGGTTCAATACGTATGTATAGTATATACGTAGCATCAGGTCGGCTCTGACTAAGCATACGTTGCAAACCATAGCGTGTTCCCTTGCCTACTCTCGCCTTGATTAAGCTAATAATTCGGTTTTTGTTGGCCATTCAGACCTTGAAATCAACCGATTGCAAAATCCAAAACTCTTTAGCTCGCTTAGTGTTGCGTGTCCCGCTACGAACAAGCTTCTCAGTCCTATTCCACCAGTTGCACTGCCTTCCTGTTGAATTCAGAATAAAATTTAAATTGGCCTGTTTGACCTACAAAGCCCTCACCACCAGCACACCTCCCTACCTTCAATCACTACTAACTCCTTAACATCCCTCCTCGTTACTTGCGATCATCAAGTAGGCTACGGGTCTTTCAGCTGAGCCACGATACAGAAAAGCTATGGGCTCGCATGCATTCCATGCCTCTGCCCCCAAGGAATGGAATCGACTGCCGCTCTTTCTTCGTATACCTGAAATTCACTTCCTTCCTTAAAAACTTTGCTCAAAACTAACTATTTCACTTTGGCTTTCAAGCACTTGGATATCTACCTGCATCTTCACCTGGCGGCTGTCTATCCGCGCCTCAGGCTCAAATTTCGGTGTGACCGTGCGCGCGTTACAAATTTAATAAATAATAACAATTATACGCCTATAGTAGGCCGTAAGATCGAAAAGGCAGAAAACCAAGGACAGGCTTATTTATTTCTAACACACGTTTAGCGACAAGACTGATCACGCGGCACTTGCAATGAATTCAAAGACAGACTGTGAAGCACGTCATTTCAAAATAAACTGCTTAACCCATTTACCGCCAACGTTGCGAAAACGCAACGCACTGTTTGGAAATTTGACAAAAAATCAAGACAAGAAAAATTCACGCGAATTCTTTTTGTCTTACTTCCTGTGTGTTCACTACGTCTGCTGGTATCAAAAATATATTCTTTGCTGTTGTCTGCAATTTTTTTTAAGTTGCTCAAAATTCGTGGTTTTTGACGTCTAACTAGTGGTTTTGTTCAAGAATTTTTTTCTGCCTTAAGACGTTATATTTCCCAGAAGCGATCCTGTCTCTTTTGAAGTACTTAGGTGAGTATTTAATATTATTTGTTTATTAATAGTATGTTTCATTATATGCCGATACCCCAATGTCCGAAATTTTGATGTTGCGTTTTCGCAACTTCGGCGGAATGCGATATATACACATTGTTGCGTTTTCGCAACTTCGGCGGAAAACGATATGCACAGTGTGACACCTAGTGATTCAAATAAACTTATGTCAGTTTACGATTACTTACAACAATTTCAGTTTAGTGATTCATAAATGATGGCGTGCTCAGTGCTGCCACTGTTCCTAGGGCATACTTTTTAAAGATGCACATTGAATTTTTCAGAGGAGGCTGAGGAAGAAGTTCTGTTGCTTGAGGGAGGCCGTCCCAGTGATATTTGAAGAAGATGATATTACCACCCCCATCCTAAGTTGATTAGCAAAGCGATAGCGAACATTTTGACGAAAATGAGCTCATGACTACCGATGTGATGCCAGAAGACGTTGCCGGGCAGGTGGAAGTCCATTAGGCCTACTGTAACACTGATGCATCAATGTCAAACCAACGGTCACCGCCCACTAGGCATACCTCGCGTGAAACGCAATCGAAGTCAAGAAGAAAGTCTGCAAGGTACAAGTCTTCCAGGCAGCAGCTTGCGGAAAGGTCAGACGAACCACTGCAGCATGTTTGTTCGAAGGACACAGCTCCAGAATATCTTCAAAGTCTTCTAGGCGGCAGACTGATTTCGTGTCCGATACTCATACGCCTATGGAAGAGTCAGTGGATTGAACGCCCTTGCCGCCAAGAAGCAACGACTACCTTCAAAGCCGCCTAAATCTTCTAAACCAACGAAAGAGGATTGGCAATGCCAAGAACCAAAATTTACATTGAGCCCTGTCAACAAGGAGAAGATAAAGATGTGGCAGTTGATCACACAGGTGATAAGCAAGAGCGAGTCTTTTAAGAAGTTTGGGATGACGAGGTGTTTAGCCTGATAACACAGAGTAGGGCTTACACTGTATGCACATCACTGGCATACACTTGTCCAAAATAGGGGGGGAGGATTTGGTTCTTCATTCTACACTTGTTCCATTGAATGTACAGTCCACCCCAATTATTGGGGGCACGTGCCCCGGCTGCCCCGGCTCCCCCAGAGTCTACGCCGTCGCCTATGATGCACAGCATTGCACATCATAGCTAAGAACGAAGATGGTCGTCGACTGCGTTGTCGGTTGTGCCACAGCACCACGTACTACACGTGTATCGCATGCACGCCAAGTACCTCTCTGAATATCATGGAAACAAGTGATATTGCACTTGATTCAGTTTACAGCAAGCACAAACATTTTTATTGAAATGACCGCGAACACAATGGATAACTGAACATTATTATAATAAAGAAATACATCTTTCCCGCCGAAGTTGCGAAAACGCAACGTCCTATAACTAGGACACTACAGATAGTTCCAATAAAAATGCACTGTCAGAAGTTTATTGGCATCATATTGATGACCTAGTATCAGTTACAGCTTAATCCGGTGGCTATTTCTAATAGCGGCGGTAAATGGGTTAAATTCACCAGCAAATCAAAACTCGTTGCTTCTTTATCACGTGACTATGGTTGAGCCTATTTCGATTGCCGTATTTCATTAGAATTTGGCTGTTCGACGACTAGGATATAACATAACCTACAGTAGTTACCCGTCCAATGCAACGAGGCGTTGTATTAATAATTTCTTAACTCGATCAATCATAATTATTATCGTACTGACCACTATTGTCTGTAAAAATACTCTGTAAACATGTTACCGAATCGGTACAAAAGTGCTCATCACCCAATGTCAGGTAATCGGCACTGTGCGTAGGCCTACTCTCTACAACAATTTTATTTGTAGGTGTAAAGTAGGCCTATGTCCACACATTGTTACAAGTAATATCCAGAATCAATGGCGTAAAGTTGTCCAAAATATGGGAGGGCGGGATTTGGTAATTCATTCTACACTTGCTGCATTGGGTGTACAGTCCATCTCAATTCTTTGGGGCACGTGCCCCGGCTGCCCAGAGTCTACGCCTGTGTCCACAATAGTCCACGAGTTCAGCTAAAGAAATATGTTGACAACGTAAGTCACACATTTTAACAGGGTTTTACCTTCCTTGCTTTTATTTATGGTTAATCAGACTGTATTTATACACGAATTATCTGCTTCATAGCTCTTTTCGGTGGATATAATGAGGTCTGCGAAAATTTATGTCATCATAAATATATCCAAGTATCTGTGTGTGCAGAGGCCCACATAAATATAAATAAATGTCATATAGTATGCATAAATATGGCTGAATTATTCAATTATGAAAATAAAATAGAGTTGATTCAAGCTGATTTTGGAATGTTGATACTGTCCACTGCTGAGATAAACTCGCCGCCAGGCGGCGGGCGGTGTTCCAACAGGCCTTCCTTGTGACGTCATCATGCTTTGAGGTGCTTAGCGGTGGTGCTGACGTCATCGATTTCTGAGTCGCTGTTGCTGATGCGCAGGTGTTCTAATTCGTCGTGGTTGGCATTGTCGTCTGTGCGCAGACGATCGAAACCGTCGAGACCTGTAGCGCCCCCTCGCCGACTGAGCAACGTCGACAACGAGTACCGCCTGTTGCGAAGGCGATGACTCAGCAAGCGACATTTTCCTGTTGTATGTAAAGAGCAAATCTCGAATCGTTAGGTCTAATTGTTAGTGATTTCTAAAACGATACTTAAAAGCTAAACGCTTGGCAGCCGCTTATTAACGGGTGCTACTTCAAGTGAGATGGGATACCGTGGAGAAAAAGATTTGGTGGTTTGTAGACTAACAGGAAAGAATGCGGAGGAGAAGGCGACAGATTGCATGGATTATGGTAAGATTTAGTTGTGTTTGGTCCTCATTCGAATGAGCTAACGCTCTTCATCAAGACTAAGCAACTTCTGACAACGTTATTATAGAGGCGCCTTATAAGAAAGTGTCTAACCTATTTGTACTTGTACAACAGAAAACTAGAGAGAAAAATGCCTGTACCGCTTTTCCTCAGGCGAATGAGAAGCGTGATGATGGCAATGGTCGAGACCGGGATGACGAGGAGACCTCCGATGGCCAGAGACACACCGAAGTCCGTCTCTTCTACTTTCTTGGACGCTGCTTCGTCTCCATCGGCGCTGACCAACGACGACGATGACGACGACGATGAAGAGATCTGAAGAACGGCCGACTTCTGGATGAAACGACCGACGGTCGACTCCTTCTGCTTCTCAACCGAAGTCACCGAAGACGTCTTAGTCTGCGACGCATTTGCCACTGACGGAGCTGAAGCACAGACGATATCAGACAATAGGAAACGTAATGTAGGCCCTATAGTGTAAACTTAAGATTCATTTCTTTCAACTTGCCTAACCACCGCTTCTGGTTTCTCAGATCTATCGGATTTCCACCTGGCTTTTCCTATGATTGATGATTTTTTTATTGCGATCTCACTTGAAGCGACCATTGATCGATGTCCTTAGGCATTATGAAAACGGCGCTATAGAAGTCATTAGATTAGATTAGATAGTATCATGTAGAAATCATTTATATCTGCATCTACTAAAAGCGCTGCAAGATAATTATGTATAGGACCTTCCGGCGGATCCTGAAGTCTACAAGGGAGTGACACTCTAATCCAATTCAATCTAGTCTGATCTAACATAATCTAATCTAATCCAAACCTAATCTAATGACTTCTATAGCGCACTCGGCATCAGTCGATGGTGGCTTCAAACGGGATCTTAGTCCAACACCAGAATCCGTAATATGTGACGATAAGTGAAACATATTAGCGAAGGTGGCACTGGCGTCAACTTGTCCAAAATATTGGGGGAGGGGGCATTTGGTTATTCATTCTACACTTGTTGCATTGGGTGTACAGTCCATCTCAATTTGGAGGGGGGCACGTGCCCCGGCTGCCACCCAGAGTGTATACGCCTATGGAAGGTGGGATTGTACGAAGTTATTGGTATCGATGTGTTACTAAAAGGTCCTCACCGTCTGTTTCGTGCATTCTGACTTTCCAGACGTTGTTGGGTTCGATATGAGCCACGTATAGAAACCGACCATCAGGACTCGATGCCAGATCATGAGGCCGATACAGTTCCTGCAGACCAGAGATACAGACAAGTACATCGTTAACAAGCAGTGTCAAATACCAGCGCCCAAAATCACATGAACATCTTGGGCTTATAGAAGACAATATTTCTTGAGACGATGGCAGCCAGCGTTTCGCATTGTTTGACAGTGCGAGTCTACGTTGCAAGCATCATGCATGAAAGCAACGCTGCTGTGATGCCACTCAAACAATGTTATCTAAAATAATAAACTGAGTGAATAAGTATGCGTTGAGGTAGGCTATATGTGTGTAAAGTAATGTGACAACTTATGCAATGTAATAAGTTATGTAATGTACCGGTAATAATTTACGGTTAAACTTCTGGTTAGCATTAATCATGTAAACACAGCTTTGAAAATTTCGGAATTACAATATTCGAAATTGCATATCATGCTAATGAGTCTATAAATAGTTTACCTGAAACATAGCGCTGCATCAATTTAACATTAAAACAATTCCATACAATAAGTTGTA
This sequence comes from Allolobophora icterica, assembly GCA_963556255.1. Taxonomy (NCBI): domain Eukaryota; kingdom Metazoa; phylum Annelida; class Clitellata; order Crassiclitellata; family Lumbricidae; genus Allolobophora; species Allolobophora icterica. Next base: position 76,792,944 of record OY744602.1, on the reverse strand, counting down.
CTGACGGCGCTATAGAAGTCGTTTGTTCAGAGCAGTACTACGTAATTACCTGCAAGAGAACAGAGCTATATGCGCTGAACAGCGTTGCTTTTAAAAGCCTATAAAGCAAACTGTCGATACCTACCACTCCGTTTAGCTTCGATGCGTTCAGCAGAAGACCCGTTGCAGGATCGATCGTGAAAATTCCGAGATCTGTTTTGCGATAGGAATCATGTCCGTTGATGGCGTACAGAAGACCTGTTTATGTTACATACAACACACGGCTATACATCTCTTAATCAGAAACATAACATTTGGATCACATAATGTACTTAGTCTATGACGTGTAGGTTGCCCAACCGTGCAACTACATGTAAATTGAGGCATTCCGGACCCGGCTCAAGCGACATCTTTTCATCAAAGCCTATCCGTCTGCTATATAGGACCGGCTGCCATGCTAGGCTGTAGGTGTTGTCTGTACAGCTCTAGAAATTGTCCGTGTTATTATTATTATTATTATTATTATTATTATTATTATTATTATTATTATTATTATTATTATTATTATTATTATTATTATTATTATTATTAATCATGTATTTATTGTGAAGGGCCGTTATTAAGTTTCACGTTGCATTATAAAAATTGTGAAGTGTAGTTTAAATACAGTATAATTACAGAAATGCTGTTCTCTGTGCTTACATACATGTAGGCTACAGCTTTGCACAAATGTCACAATACGCCTCTGAGTTTGGTATGTATGGCATCTGGGAATTTATAAAGCGACTCTCACAGTGCGAACTATTCAGACGCGCTCTCAGCGTCTGAGCCTCGCGGAAACAGAACGGGTCTCTTGAAATGGCGCCATATAAATTCTCAGAATAAATGAAAGCATGGAGACGCGTGCCTACACATGCATCCCTACATACATAGACCCTAAATGTACAAAAATTCATATAGTTATAACCATTTGTGAGTCGAGTTTTCAAGCCGCAGGTAACTCTGATATTGGTTTTACATAATTTATCACATTTAAACTGTATTGTTGAAGTTTAGTGTGAAAGTTTAATGTTCAATCAAAATTTACTTGTTTAACCGTAAATTCATAAAATTGCCGAGTATTCTAAATCGACCAAATTCTCAAAGTTAACCTGTAGATCTGCAGTATGAAATAGCGATAAGTCGACCGGTTAGTTGCTCCGGATGAATTTGTCGGATAAACTGTCCAGTTTCCAGATGAAAACACTGCACTCGGGAGTTTTCACGGTCTGCTGCACACAGCATTTTTCGATCTTCCAAAAGCTTCAGACTATGAACGACATCGAAAGTCGACGGAGCGGGAAATCCATCATCTGCAAAATTGCATCATTAATTAGCAACTATAGTTGATTAACAACTTCTAAAGTCACGAAGCATTATCAATCGAAGCCGTTCATGGCATTTTGGCACACCAATTCCAAGTCCGATCAGGCGTGTCAAATATCAATTATTGTAGCCTAATGTAATTATCCATATGAATTGTTGCTAGAATAACGTAGACGAAGCGTTGCAGGTCCAATCGTATCAGCACAGGCGCGATTTAACCGCGGGAAAATTATGAGGAACGTCCCACACTTGTTAAGATCATCCTCCATTACAGATATATTTCCTCGTACACTTTCATCCTTTCCGTAGGATTTTCCTTTACTTGTACTGCAGTGGCTAATGAATAGGTTATACAGAAAACGAAACGACAAGGCTTTCTGCGGCTTTTGAAAACACTTACCAAGGACGCTTTTACTGCGTTCTCCCCATTCACTGATGTAGGTTCCGTCTTTGGAAAACATAATTATGCGGTTGTTGCAATACCTGGAAAGAAAGTATTCATTTAATAAATTTACTAAGACTTGTGAAGCCATAAAATATTATATTCCCTATGAATATTAAGACAAAGACAGATTTGAGATTGCCATCAGTTGCATTATTTGAATGTAAGCTAAGCCCCCTATGTGTATCCGGCAGCATATTTATGGCATGATGGAATGTGGAAAGCGAAGTAAAATGCAGGAATACCATAGAAACTAAATGAATTTATGCAAGAGATACATTGAAGATCATCAAGTGACATAAACGTTGACAAAAGGCCACAGAATACTTTCACACGAAAACGGGAGTAGGTCAATGATGTCACCATACCTATTTAGCCTAGCACTAGAAGTAGTAATAGCATTCAGCCTAAGCAACACAGAGGTACATGTATGAATCAAATTAATTAAGCTTAAATGAAAAATGGCGAATAACCTCCCATGAAAAATGGCGAATAACCTCCCATTTGCTGACGACATTGGTCTTCTCACTAGAAGGGGAAAAGAACTACAAGATTTTATGACACAGATTGATGAAACCAGTAGAAGATTCGGCCTCATAGGCGTAGACTCTGGGGGCAGCAGGGGCACGTACCCCCAAATAATTGAGATGGACTGTACACCCAATGCAACAGGTGTAGAATGAATAACCAAACGCCCCCTCACAATATTTTGGACAAGTTTACGCCAGTGGTCGGCCTAATGTCCAACCAACACAAAGAAAATAAAAACAACGGTGATTGAAAGGACCAAAGAGACAGACACCAATAGCCAGACTTGTTGTCCTCGAGAATAAGGTCTTGGTCTCGAGTGCACTCGAGTTCGTTTTTAAAAGTCTTGGTCTTGGTCTTGAGACCAAAAGTCTTGGTCTTGGTCGTGGTCTTGAGGTTCAAAGTCTTGGTCTTGGTCTTGAGGTTCAAAGTCTTGGTCTTGGTCTCGCAAGACCAAAACCAAGACCGGCTGTCAATATGAACAGTCACTTAACAAAACTCAAGAATTAAAAATTTATCAAGCCTGTTTGCATCATAGTCTACGACAAATACCTACTGACGGATGCAAGTCTTGTTGGTCAGGAAAACCCATCGACAGCAGCAGCTCAGTTTTGCATGAAGATCTTTTGTAAATACGAATTCGGAATTCTCTGCAGTCTGCATTTAAAGTTAATTTGCTTGAATAAAATAAAAGACTCACGTTTTCATTAAAATAGCGAGTATTTCTTGTAAGGAAAAGAAGTATTGTGCTGAATGTGATTTTTTGGGTCTTGGTCTCGGTCTTGAGGTTCAAAGTCTTGGTCTTGGTCTTGAGGTTCAAAGTCTTGGTCTTGGTCTCGAGGTTCAAAGTCTTGGTCTTGGCCTCGAGGTTCAAAGTCTTGATCTTGGTCTTGGTCTCGAGGTTCAAAGTCTTGGTCTTGTTCTTGTTCTTGAGGTTTAAGGTCTTGACAACAAGACTGCCAATAGCTATCAGCATCCAAGGAGAAGCTATTGAACAAGTAGAAGAATTTGTCTATCCAGGACGGCTAATAACTGCAGACGACAGCAGCGAAAAACAGACAAAGAAGAATTGGACGCACCTCAGAAGCATTTGGAATAACGAACAGGATATAGTGAAGCAGAGAATTTACCAAGAAAACCAAGGCAACATATATACGAGACTGTGATACAACCCATTCTCCTATAGGGATCAGATTGCTGGACAATACGAAAGCAGGATCAGAAACAAATGATTCACAGCAGAAATGATCGAGTTGGCTGCGAAAAATTGCAAGGATTTCAAAACTACAGAAAATGACAAATGATGATAAATGACAATCATTAGGTATTCAAAGAACTCTTCTAGACAAAGTCCTTCAACGAAGACTCCAATGGTTTGGACATGTAGAGAGAATGTCAGTTGACAGGAAATCCACGCAATGCACAAATGCAAGATTCTAGGGGGGGGGGAAGGCAGACCAAGACCACGCTGAATATATAATAAATGCTATAGCATAAATTGGACTAACACTGAGAGGAGCAATGGACTTGACAAATGAACGAGGACATTGGAGAACATTTATTTGTACCCATCGCCGCCAAATGCCTGGTGTCAGGAACTGATGATGATCGTGAATGTATCGAATGCATTTAAATACTTTTTACATACGGACTATACAATGCCTTTGAAGTGTGTCATTGTAACTTTGGCTGTGGATTAATTGCCGCTTGCAGACTGGACTCAATCTGGTTGGTGTTTAATTAGAATTAGCTCCAGGCTTTAGATTGGAAAATCTATTTCAGTTGTTGCGTCGTCTTATGCGGGAGATGGTAAAGTGATGAATAATGAAGGAGATTGCGCATTTAATTGCAGTTATTGCGCAAGATTTATTTTTGAAACTATATAAAGCCTTGTCATAATCCAGTATCAAAGCAAACGTAAGTAAGATAAGCTAATCCTTCATTAGTGCATTTTAGTTATATATCAACATGCGCTTTATAAATCTTCATGCAATAATAATAACAATGATGATGATGATGATGATGATGATGATGATGATGATGATGATGATGATGATGATGATGATGATGATGATGATGATGATGATATGATGATGATATTGATGATGATGATGGTGATAATGATGATAATGACAATGATGATGATGATGATGATGATGATGATGATGATGATGATGATGATGATGATGATGATGATGATGATGATGATGATGATGATGATGATGATGATGATGATGATGATGATGATGATGACGGTGACGGTGATGATGATCATCATCATAATAATAGTAATAATAATAATAATAGTGGCCGTCCCAGATGTTTCTCTCTCTCTCTGTTAAATTAATGTTTAAGTCCCCGAGGGATCATTTGTACCTTGGGGCAAAAATAAATAAATAAATAAATAAATAAATAAATAATAATAATAATAATAATAATAATAATAATAATAATAATAATAATAATAATAATAATAATAATAATAATAATAATAGAGCTCAATTCAGACAATTCTCCGCTTTAAATAATATTGAAGTCCCCGAGGGATCCTGTTTACCTCAGGGCAAAATAACAAAAATAATAATAACATCACAGAATAGCAGCCTTCCCAGAATAATGCTATCCCTATTTTTTAAATCCTGAAGGACATAATGTATCTCGGACAAAAAAAATAATAATTCACGCTGGATATAATGCTACTGAAAATATTCTCATTGCAGTTTTATAAGCCCGGTTGTGAGTTTCATATCTTGTCGTGAGCCAGTCGAGTAGGCCCTATGTCGCAATTTACGCCAATATAATTATACAGTCCAGAAAATCACAGCTCTGTTTCGTAACAAGGCGTTATCGTGGATTTTCGGAGTAATATAAGATTATCTTCTGCCAAGTCTGGAAGAAATCCCAGGACATTACGGCATGACGCTGCAACACGTCGTGTTTGCCAGCGGAAAGAAGATTCCGACTTAGCGGAGGAGATATTTCCATCGGTCGGCCGTTGTGCGTTCATGGAAAATTCCCTCGTATATCTCTCATCAATCAAAGAATCCACAGAACCATTTACGCAACACGGAGACTAAATAAAACACCATGAATGCTAAAGAAACCCTGGGATTTGGTCGAGTATTGCATATTATTGTAGGCAGTGGAGTTGCTTGGAGGCCGTCAAGCGCATTGGGACCGTTGACCCAGTTGTTCCCCATCGACAGATATCTGACAACTCCATAATTAGGTCGGAGGCCGAGATAAGCAATTGGCCGCTCACCCGTCTGCCACGTAGAAGGAACCGGAACTGGATACAGCAACGCTGGTCGGTTGGCAGAAGTGGAACTTGTCGTTTCCGGGTTCGAATCGGACACCAAGAACCAGATCCGGTTTAAGTGTTTCGAGCATCGGAAATCGCATCACCTGAAAACGAAGAGAAACTGCGTATAAATGCCAACTTATTCGTAGGCTACATTTTGAAACAATCACAAAACGAATTAGGGTAGGTCAGTTAAATTACCATGATGGCTATAGGGTTGTCCACACTGGAGGAAACAAGGGACAAAACGGGGTAGCAATTATTCTAAACATGATGAATTAGCGCAACACTTCTGAGAGTCCCCTAAAGGCGATTCATCATGCGTCATGATGGGATATATACATCTTCCATCACGTTTATCCTCTTTCAATAATATATATATATGATATATATGGTATATATTATATATATGTATATTTATGTATATATATATGTATATTTATGTATATATATATATATATACGTCAGCCTCGGGAACAGTTTAGAGCATCGTTGGGTTCATTCTTCATAGCAGACAAAAGGGATTCATATCCGATTTCCGTTCACGTAGGTCTACTTAATTACTCGTGGACCGAGGATAAACATGATATGATTGATATGAATTTGGTTTAATATGATTTCGTCTGCGTTCATTCATCGCGAAAGAAGAAGCCAGCAGAATGGAGATCTGTGATTGGCTGACCTGATGCAGTGCGACATCTGTTACCCAGACGCCATTTGATTGATCAACTGTCAGTCCATGCGGCAGATAAAACCTACGACCAACACCACATCCTAATCGAATTAGACTTCCGGAAAGGAAACCGAATGAAAAAGTGCCTCATGCTCTTCAACTCATTCCGTTTCCTTCTCCTTCTCCTCGTGCTTAGCATCATCAGCATCATTGCCATCATCGTCATCATCATCATCATCATCATCATCATCATCATCATCATCATCGTCATCGTCATCGTCATCGTCATCGTCATCGTCATCGTCATCGTCATCGTCATCGTCATCATCATCATTACCATCATCATCATCATCATCATCATCATCATCATCATCATCATCATCATCATCATCATCATCATCATCATCATCATCATCATCATCATCATCATCATCATCATCATCATCATCATCATCATCATCATCATCATCATCGTCGTCATAATCATAATAATCATCATCATCATCATCGTCGTCATAATCATAATAATTATCATCATCATCATCATCATCATAATCTCATCATCATCATCATCATCATCATCATCGTTGTCGTCGTCGTCGTCATCATCATCATCATTCCTACCATCGTCGATAAATAAGACCGATATATCAGTTGATCATTTCAATAATCGCCATAAGTTATTCTCTGTATCGAAAACCTTCCGTAAATCTCCTATTCCTGCTGGTACTTTTCCAGGACTGGTAGGCTTGTTCACGCATATATAAGCTATCTATCACAACTGGCGCAGTATAAACCATCCAACGCATTACACTGGATGCAGTTTTGGAGGCAATACCCATACTTGAAACAAGACATAGAATAAAGAACGTATACAGAGGAGAGGTTCTATTTAAAAATGATTTTAAATTATAAAGATCTGAGCTATAAATGAAGGTTGGTCAAATGTGGGCTACAACACTGGAACGAAAAAGGAGTATAGGGAACATGTTTTGGAGCTCATAAGATCATTGGAATGAAAACAGTACCGTGGTAACGTTCTTTGAAATAGCACCAAAACAAGACGAACCGTTGCCACAGACAAAAATTGTTTTAGAAAGCCTCAGGAACGTAAGGATATCATTCATAATTTTTAGTACAGTTATTTTTCAGTTCATGAATGGTATATTTGTGGCATAGTTTGGACTTTATTGCAACTTTCAAAAGGGTACAAAGAAGAATTTACTACTGCATTATTCTGCATTGCCGTGATTCTGACACAGATGATATATCTGTAGATCCACTTAAAACCCAAGTTATCTTATGCTGTGTTACAGTGTGTTTATTCCACGTCACATTCACCAGCACGTCATTGCCAAAATTCATAAGCAGCGCTGTCATTATAATTATCAGTAAAACAGAACCTGATTCAAATGTATAATTATATACAAAGGAACCTCAAAACTGGATCACTTACAGGTCACGACCCCAATGACCGGTCACTTGACCTGATTCGGATGATAAGATGAGGACCGTGTTCTCAGGAATTGGTCCGTCGGCCATGTGTCGAAATCGATTGTAAATATCAAAGGATCTGAACAACAACCGACAAACAACTCATCATGTTCATCAACAGAATATAATTAGATACCATTTAGATATCATTTGGATATCATTAGTCGTTTGTTCTCTCGTCCTATTAGGCAACTAAAAATGTAGAAATCAAAATACTTCGGTAGGCCTAAAACGCAATAAAATCTATTTCCATGAAATTGATATGAAAAAACCACGATTCAAAAGAAAAAGAACTGGAAATACTGCTGTAAATTATATTCAATTATATTCTGATAGCGTTTTTCATACACAAAGATGTATTGCCACATATTATGGTTGGATGCGTTTCATCTGGATGCAGATGGGTAGAGACTGTATGGCCTTTTATCGACACACATTTCGTTGCAGAGGCTTTAATTTAAGAGCGCCACTGATGAGTTTTTTTCTTGAAGTGGTGCTTTGTAAATGTCATATTACAATTACAATTGCAGATTTAAAGCTGCGTCAGGTCAATGGGGTTGTCCAGAGATGGTCAGGGGCAGATCCGAATCTGGTGCAAGAGAACGCGCGTACTGCTGTCGTCACATGTGCTACAATACATTACCATACAACTGAAATTTGGTAATGCCCCTTATCAACTGTGATAGAAGTGTACATTGAAGCATATATGTATGTAGATTGGCTGATTGCAACATACCGTTGCGTCCAGTGTCGTGATCCTCTGTGAAAGACATAGACGCTGCCAGCTGCGTCGGCTGCCACTCCCGTCACCTCACCAAGAACCAGGTCTCCGAGGCGAGGCCAGTCTGGGATAACTGTCATGGCTATAAACAGACAACAAATACTAACAACGCTGAACACCAAACATTTTATTTGTATAACGAGAAACTTTCAAATATTATGTGAGTCAACTATTACGTGCCACAATTTTATCAGTTTATAAACGTCCTCTGAGGAAGTAAAACTAGGTAATTACTATAATATTTGCCTAAAATATGTCTACACAGATGAAAATAATACTGAAAACGATTGCACAAAGCAGATCTGTCCCGATAGTCACACAAAGGTGATTGCACCTAAATGTTAAACAAAAACTGGTGCAAGTCTTCAACGACATATCGTTTTTGTATTATTAGTAAATATTACACACTTTGAAATCAATTCTTTAAATTAATTATTCAAGGGCCTATTGCAGTGCATATTTTAAGGAATTTAGACTACTGGGACAAAATCAGCCATGGGTCTAGTCATGATCTTTTTTGGAACTTGTCTCTTAGACACTTTGAGTGGCGGCGGTCTTGTCTGAGAGGTGGGCCGGCGAAAGTCGGCCATGGTCTGGTCGAAGACCTTTTTTTAGGAATTAATCTCCACAAACTATGACTTCTCTACGAATTCATCTCCCAAAAAAGTTGATGACCTTTTTTTAGTCATCACCTTCTTTTTCTTCTTTTTACAACTTTCCTCAGGCCTCACAACCAACCGATAATAAGGTGATTCGACTACAACGTCATTACCTTTGTTAGGAATTCGTCTGGAAAATGTACCTTTTTTACAGATTCTTCCCAAAAAAGTTGATGACTTTTTTGGGAATTTCATGACAATGCCTTTGACTAATTCTGATTTTACTACTGGGACAAATCTTTAAACTCTTCCAACATTTGTCCCAGTAGTTATACTTTATACATACATTGCCTGGGACAAATCAGCCTAACTACAGGGACAAATCCTAAGACTACTGGGACATTTGTCCCACTAGTTATACTGTTTATACAGTTAAAATATGCACTGGCTGACCCCCTCTTCGATCAGCGTTTGCTGGAAAGTATGTTGTGTCTGGTACATGTCTTGTCTTTTGCCCAGTGCGTATTTTAAGAGATTTTGACTCCTGGGACAAAGTTGGTTACGACTATGGGTCTGGGGGAGCGTCGTAAGCTCCCCTAGCGAGGTATGGGTGGAGCCCCAGCCGACAGCACATTTTAGAGCATTTGCTGCCAAATGGAGCCAGTTTTAGCCACTTCATTTTACCAAATTTGCATTCTATCATTACACATATACCTATTTAAATCGTGCATAGAAGTTTCAAAATATGACACAATTAGTTCAACCATACCACCAAAGTAATTGATATAACTAAGTCAGTGACAGGCTCTTGTCTGATCTTTTTTAAGAGGTGGAGGGCATGGGACACTTGTGAACTGATTTGGTCAAAAAAGAGGTAAAATTGTTAGCACGTGAGCACGAATTTTTTTTAACCTTTTTCGGTGTTTCTTGAAAATACTGTGTTTACCACTGTTAAAGGTGGGGGTCGACCTTATTTCCCTCGACCCACTCCATTGAGTCATATCAATATAACCGACCATTAACGGTATCAAAAGACATTGACAGTCGATAGCTCATTCTCAGACTCTAGTACGGTAGTCAGAGATCACTCGTTCTACTTGCATAGAATGTAGAGCTACAATAGCTTACGTAGACTGCCATTGGTTGCTGGAATGAACCTAGAGTGTGCACAGGTCCCAGAGATATATATGTAGACTTGTGTATCACGTGTTAACTATTTAAGTATTTATGGCGTGCATCGATTCGATTTTCAGATAATGTTTAATTCGTTGAATATTTCGAATTAGAAGGTTAACAATTTAATATTGTAATATAACAATAAAGGTTGAGTATTACCTGGGACAAATCACCCAAACTACTGGGACAAATCCTAAGACTACTGGGACATTTGTCCCACTAGTTATACAGTTAAAATATGCCCTGGCCTATTGCAATGTCTATTCGTCTTAACTCAAGCTAACTTTGTCATTTAAGTAGGGCAAAATGTCGTATTTATTTTTTGAAAAAATTTGCTTATAACATTTCGAAATGCTGATAAATTGTAACGTTGAAGTGTTGTGTGTGTGTGTGTATGTGTATATTCGTTTATTATGCAAAACTGGTTGGCAAACCGCAACCAGGAACAGGAGACTCTTGCATTAACCTGTCTTGTAATCTGTCTTGTGATGTATGTTATGACTGACTGAAACAAAGGTGATTGTGAAAAAGTCGGCGTGAAGCAAATCTGTCCGATGCAATTCATCTTTTCAACATTGTGGTCTTATAAGCAACCAAATTAATTTCTATTTATTGGATAGTTAATGTTGTGTGAATTCAACGAACTCTCCACATGCACTCAACCTCAGCAGTCTTATCATCGGCAAAAGTCATCAAACGGATGGAAGGTCACGGTTGGGTTAACTCATATGAATACCCAACGAAGCGTGACAACTGAGACCGAAGGACATAAAGTCAGAGAGCTTTAATCGAACTTACCAGACCCTGAAGTTACCCACGAAGGCCTTCTTTCGGGGTCGTTGATGACAGTTGTGGCTCGTTGCTGATTCCAATTTTTCGATTTGTTTATTCGATGAAGCTCCTGACTGTTTTCCCCGTCTGCGCCCGTCCTCCGCAGTCCCGAATCTTGGTAATCCTCAAGTAATCGATCCTCGTACAATCTCCTCCGATTATCTTCTGGGCCTTCTTCGTAGTTGTCTTCCACCATCTGGCCACCTGGTAATTCCGCAGCAACGTACCTTGATCCAGGTATCGCGGAATCGCGCAGGTAGTAGGATCCAGAGGTCTCAGGTCTCCCAGCGACCGGATAGCGGTGTCTGTAGCGGCTCCTCTGCCCTGCGACCTCATCCATGTAGTCCTGGACGGAACGGTCGTCTGTTCCTCCTCCTCCCTCTGGCACGTATTCATAGACCACGTCTTCCGGTCCTCGAGGGTTCACGTAACCAATTTCCGGCTGACGCAGTTCACCCCCTCCTCGATTTTTTACCCAGTCCGCCGCAGAATCCTCCGATTTTGAACTCGCGGTTTCAGGGTCGTAGTTAGAATAAACGTATCGACTGTCGTCATCGTAACTAGAAGACCCACCACTCTTGAAGCCATGCCCTGAACTGCCCTTCACCATCCCACCCCCTGCACTGACACCCCGCAAGGGTCGTTCGTCGTACCCTTCATTCGTCGAAGAGATTCTTGTGCTACTCTGATGGTCGGAATGCATGTGACTTCCTCCTCCTCCGTCGTTATCTTCCGCTAAGCCGTCGAGAGCAGGGTTTGCCGGAAGTGGAGTGTCGGAGTCAGATGGAATGGAATTCCGGACAAGATCGGGAACGTTGTTTCCGGCGCAGGAATAGAAGGATTTTCCAGTGGTTGCGTTGGTGTAATACATTACATAGAAATTACACATTTCGTCATTATGCGTCGGACTGAAACAGAATCAGACAGCGGTTGATTGTTTTCAGCCAACTTCAGCCACGTCCATTCTATACTTAAGCTAAAGTACTAAATTTAAAATATCTAAAAAAATATCTATAGTTGGAAGTTAAAATATCTGTAGTTGGAAGTTCTTATACTTGAAGTTCTATGCTTGAAAGTTCTATACTTAGAAGTTCTATACTTAGAAGTTCTATACTTAGAAGTTCTGTGCTTGAAAGTTCTATACTTAGAAGTTCTATACTTAGAAGTTCTATGCTTGAAAGTTCTATACTTAGAAGTTCTATACTTAGAAGTTCTATGCTTAGAAGTTCTATACTTAGAAGTTCTATGCTTAGAAGTTCTATGACCCAGAGAACAGTGTGAATGAGCTCTGCGAGCTCTTAATTGTGTCATTGCACTTACACCTTGCCAATCTTGAACATATTGTTGATTATATTAACCCAGTATTGTCTGTCTGTTGGTCAAAGTATATGAAGTCTACGGACTTCCATAATAGTTTCACTAATAATACTAATTTCATATACTAATAGGCCCATGTTACTGGCATACAATATTATTTATTCCTTACGCAGTAATAAAAAAAACGTAATGATGCGTTCATTTGAACGCATTTAAACAGCAAGCTATTTAAATGTTGTTTATTTAACATTTACTGTTGGTATGTTTCCAGAGCTAATCTTTACTTGGGCTACATAAATCCTGTCTTGTATTACATTACAGGAGGCGCTGACGAATGTTGTTTCGCTAACGAAATCAGACTGATAAATTCTGCAAGACATCAAAAGACGAAAGTCGTTGGTTGTCGGTGGGTTTCTGACAGGATGTCATTCATCTCTTCTCTTCATCAATAATAAATCAGGTGTCTGTCGTTGGAACTTAACTCAAGGAAACAGACTTATACACTGCTTCAGACAGACATAAAGACAGAGACAGACAAAGAAAGACACAGGCTGTCACTCGAAATTTGCGACTAACTCTAGTAGGATGATGAGTGAATGAGTACGTTGTGTGGTCTGTCTACCATCTGACAGGCAAACAGACAGGCAGGCAGACAAACAGGCAGACAGACAGACAAACAGGCAGACAGACAGAGAGACAGACAGGCAGGCACGCAGACAAAACAGGCAGACAGATAGAGAGGCAGGCAGGCAGGCAAGCAGGCAGACAGAGAGATAGACATATAGGTAAGCAGGCAAACAGGCAGGCGGACAGACATACAGGCAGGAAGGCAGACAGACAGACAGGCAGACAGACAGGCAAGCATTCACTAGGACAAACACAAACGCACACATACCGAGGCAGCAAATTACCAGTGACGAGGACCGAACCAGCCACAGATGGGGATAAGTGGATAGAGGAGGAGGAGACATTCTGCGAATGACGCACAGAATAACTGAGAATCCCGTTTTATATTGGATCCATTTCGTCCAGCGACGACATTTCCAATAAATTAGCGAGACGTCAGTTTTCTGATTTTATTGCACGGACGGTCTTTCAGAAACCCCCGCAAGCATTCTGTTAATATTCTGCTGTTTCAGTGAAGTCTCTATGATCCCGCAATAAAAACGTAGCATAAACAAATGTAATGCGTCTGTCCGACTGAAAAGCTACGAGATCATGGCTCACCCTATTCTGGTGATCGTTGCTTTGTCCGTGGCATCGTAGGTGCACCT